>NIPM01000142.1:0-110270 GCA_002738285.1 Holacanthella duospinosa | reverse complement strand
AAAATTGTACAGTGAGTTATTTGGGAATTGAAAAGTTATAAGGAGATCACACTTAGTTTACTGGTGCTGCCATCTGTTGTGCTTGTGAAAAACTGAATTTTTAGCATGAATTTGCGCGGATAAGTTTTCTACAGCTACTGATTAATTGAGAATGCAACGTTCTGGATCCTTAAGCTGGATCCAGAGTAAGAGATTTTCTCATTACCTGCTCATGCCGTTCTTATTCTAATCTATCTTTACCGACCCAGAGTTTTCTTTCTCGTTACTACTTTTAGGAACGAAGTGAGCTTGATCAAACCACATACACTTTTCTTTCTCATTTCATTCTTTCTTCATTCCGCTCTCATTTTGGAGTAGGCTCTAATACGTAAATATGTATACTTTGAACGTTTTACTTTTTCTGTATTCGACGCAAAGCATCATTAAGATCATGACATGATTTACTGCCCATGTCTCTGTCCTTCATCCTTCCACTGACACATGTACCAATTCCGGAAAGTTCTCGTTCAACTCAACGGCACAGGAATTGTAGGGATAAAACTTCGAAAAGAAGAGAAAACGCTGAAGAGGGAACGGACTTTTCGTTTATTAATTTAAACAAAATCAATTGCTTCATCTAATGAATACATTTAAAATTTTGAAATAAATTTCATGTCAAACCAAGTTTGGTTTTACAACGTTACAGATTTCCAAAAAAACAANATTTAAAATTTTGAAATAAATTTCATGTCAAACCAAGTTTGGTTTTACAACGTTACAGATTTCCAAAAAAACAAAACATTTTGAATAAATTTTCAGTACTAAATTTAAATACCACTTCGAAACTCACACTCACAAATGGTATGGGAANAAACATTTTGAATAAATTTTCAGTACTAAATTTAAATACCACTTCGAAACTCACACTCACAAATGGTATGGGAAGTAGAGATATGGTATTGGTGTGGAGCATTTTGCTTTCCCACAGCAGAAGGTTTGTGAGTTCGAGTCTCTGTATGCCTCAGTATCAATAATTCACCTTCCTGAGTTTTTTCAACTCCTTCCGCACAACACCTGCGACTTTGTAGTAATTAACTGAAAAAACAGAAATCCCGAAAGATAAAAAATGATGATCAAATAATGATAAAAGAACACCAAGTCTTTGATTTTGAATTGTGAATAAACCTTTCAAGTAACGACTGAAATGTATTAAGAAATTTCGCATTATAAAAACACACGGTTTATTTCGCCACTGTCAATTTAGCCCAATTTTTTTTTACCGACAGCATTTCCCAATAGTAANAAAAACACACGGTTTATTTCGCCACTGTCAATTTAGCCCAATTTTTTTTTACCGACAGCATTTCCCAATAGTAACCGGATTCAAGTATTTTAAATTTGCACAATTAAAATACCGGTGGTGTAAGTTATGTGTAGAACAATCTTTTAAATTNGGATTCAAGTATTTTAAATTTGCACAATTAAAATACCGGTGGTGTAAGTTATGTGTAGAACAATCTTTTAAATTCATCCAATTTTATTATACAACGTAATAGTATGGACCAAGACCCACAATACTCAAGATTACACTAGCTGGTTGTAAATGTATGACTAACTAAAAATTGAAAGCTTTTTTCATGTACAGAACCTAACTATACTACAACATGAGTGGTGACCGTGGTCAAAATATTGGGAATCGTGTATTCCTAGATGAAAATTACTACATTTTGCTCGGTGTGAGCAGTTCTGCAAAAGAGTCTGAAATTCAGCGTGCATTCCGGAAACTTGCTCCTAGTTTCCATCCAGATAAAATCGAAGGGGATAATGTATCTGACATGTTCAATCGACTAGAGGAGGCTAAACGTATTTTGCTAGATCCTGAATTTCGACGGCATTATGACGACACACGTGGACGAACAGATGGTCGTGAAGCCTTTCTCAACCGCCACATGTTCAGTCTCTCTTCATGTCGAAAACTTTCAGACGATGTACTAGCCAACATTAAAAAATTTAAGGAAGAATTCTCAACCCTAGACTTTGAGGACAACGTCGTTGATACACTTCGTGAGATTTTTGGAAAAGTACTAGAAGCAAAAAAAGATTTGGAAAATTTACTTGAAGAATCTGAAAATGCAATTTGGTATTGTTCCATTTGTGGGAAGAATTTTCTTTCAGAAGACGCCCATTTTGAAGATGTCATCTTCCCATATGTGACATATCTAGAGGATGATACGAATATACCCATATCTGTGTTCGAGTATCTTGAGAAGAAACTTGCGTTGGAAGGATCCAAAAATGACATTCATATAAATCCCAGTTACGCATCTACTATGGACATGATTGAAACGAATTTGAAAAATTTAGCAATTTTATGCGAAGACTCCCAAAGTGGAAAAAACTTTGAAGACATACGGTCTTTGGCTTTAGCAATTGTGAATCAACTGAAGGAAACTTCTGACACAGCTTTTGTCGTTCGGTCGATTCATACCCTAATTCGAGTTGTTTTTCAAAAAGATTCATACTCTATTCAACACGCACTGAAAGCACTTTTTAAAACTTTTCCACAATCGTTTCTTCGTGCAGATTTCAACTCCAGTGATACACTTAGTACTCAGTTTCACGAATTTTTCATCAACATGTTTATGAAGGACGACCTGCTGGAAAACTACAGGTAATGCGTATACATATTACAGAAAATGTTCGCTGAAAAAAAAACAATAGTATAAATTCATGCTAAGGTTTATTGTGTAGAAAATCCTCCATTGCATCTTGGGAAAAAAATTCCAAAAAATTAGTATGATACAAAGTTGCAATCAAAAATTGTATTTCTTAAGAGTTTAATTAATAATATGACAGGAACCGATACTGAGCAAACAAACAAATCCAATCGACACGGTGAAAATAGTAATCCGGAAGATTTCGTTCAATAATCGTTTCCTTGGGGAAAAAATTTTTTTTCCCCTAAGAATTGTTAGTAGAAAATGATTTGAAATCAATTAAAATTCTTTGTCAGTTTAAATTTGAAATCGTATAACTATGCATATAGAAAGCTCAAAATATAGCGGGTTGTTTGCAGTAGTTATACCGTAGGTATTCAACTGAATTGACTGTCTTATCTATTAGTACTCTAGAAATTTTGGTACTAATTGTATTCTCGGATTAAATAGCTGTGAATACTGACCGCGCAAAAAAATTCAGATTTTAACCAAATTCTAGACATTTGCACCAAGATTTTATTTAGGATAGCAGAATATTTTTTCATATTCCTTAATCATTAATATCATATGTTACTACTGCCTAGGTTTGGTAAATAATGAATTTTTTTTTATTTTTTGGTAATAATAAATTTCTCACCAATATTATGTATTTATTTGTTCTTTATATTTCAAGAACTAAACCCTTATACAAACTCCTCTTGTTATAATATAAATCCATCTTATCAAAAATTAATCCCTTAAAACAGTATAACTTTGTTAAGGTACTTTGTTTGTTTGATAGTCCCATTTTGGTTTCTTTGTTCTTTAGTAATTTTTTTAGTGCAGAGTGGCACAGGTTTCTAACAATTTGTCGCTAACAAGATTTAAAAAAAAAGTGCTGATGCAAGTGAAGGCTGCTAATTTGTTAATTTAGATTATGAAAATGCAAACCTGCATGGTTTAAAATTTTTTAAATCTTGGGCAGCGAAATTAAATTATAGTACATTTCCCTCAAAAAGTCACATTATCACTAGAATCATTATTTATTATTACCAAAGAAGAAAAAAAGTTCATTATTTACAAACCTAGCCTCATTCATAGACAGTAGTAACATATAATATTAATGATTATGAAAAAATATTTTGTTATCCTAAATATAGACTTCGTGCAAATGTCTAGAATTTGGTTAAAATTTGATTTTTTTTGCGCGGTCAGTATTCACAGCTATTTAATCCGAGATACCTAGTTATTTTCGTAGCTGGGTTATTCTTCAATCAAATATTGAGGCAATTCCCGACTCCTTGATGACGTCACTAATTTTTTATGTTATTGTTTTAAATCTTGCTTAAACTACAGCTGATTGGGTGTTGAAATAGGATTTTGACTTTAGGATGACAAAACTTTATGTTACCTCATTACTGTTGACCATATATGTTGATTGTTGAACAAGAGTTCACAAATTAATTAATTAAAACAAATAAAACTAACGCGATTTATTAAGAAAAGAAAAGAAATAAGAACAAAAAAATAAGAAGAAAAATGATGTCCCTGAGCTTTTTAACGTTTAACCAAGAAAATATATAAACTAGGTAATCAGGAGGCTTGTTTCACACCTCATTAGGCTTATCAAATCACACATTTTAAACTTAACAAATTTAAACAAATGCGGGAATACCGTCATTGTCTATTTAGTTTTTCCATGAGGTTGTATAATTAAGATACAGAAAATGCTGAATATAATTATTGATTTTCTATGCAACACAGCAAAAGATTATAATTGTTACTCAACCATTTACTGGATGTTACATGAATTTTGATGGATTATAATTATTTATGTAACTATTTATTTTTAGATTTGCTTTGGGGGTAATGCATTTCCTGAATGTCACTCCACGGAGAAGTGACTCTGATGACCTCATGGGCCTCATTTTAAAACTACGAGACGTTAGTAAAATCATATCAAATTTTGTCGCGTGTATAGCTGCTATTTTATGGAAACCCCAGGAAAGTCACCTATTAGGAGTTTTTTAAGGGCCACCGGTATGAGGTATAGTAAACACTGGAATTGTGTGGTAAAGAGAAAAAATGAGAAAATTAGGAAAAATTGCAAAACTTAAATGTTGCCAGCTTTATTTATTCATATAATTACTTATAATATTGAGATTTATTACATTAGGCAATTTTTCCCCATGTATGTGATAGCGCTCACTGGTGGCCCCCATTTTGTTTTCCGGTTTTCCCCATTTAATCGATTTCCCGATTTTATTTTAATTGGCTACAGACCAGCAGTGCAGACCCATTAACCTGGGTTATGGCATAAGCATAGAATAACTGCATTAGCCGTTTTCCTAAATTTTCAATAAATTTTTTAGACCGATGTCCAGAAAAAGATGTTTATGATCCCTCACACCGGTGACAATCCCGGGGATATGCAAATTAATTAATTACAGTAACCTCGTATAACCCAAGTCCCGAAGGATCGAAATATTTGGCTTGTGGTGGCCATATGTTAGGCTTAACCGAAGTAAAAACAGACGTGATAGGTGTACCGTATGATGAAAAAATTGCGACAGAGGTTGAGATAATGATCGAAAATAAAATGAAGGCAGAAAACCAAATGGTACAAAACTTGCAAAGTTAGGGTTGTTGNGTTGAGATAATGATCGAAAATAAAATGAAGGCAGAAAACCAAATGGTACAAAACTTGCAAAGTTAGGGTTGTTGAAGGATTACGCAGCAATAGAAACCGTGTAACTGTTGAGAAAAGAAGTAAAATAAGTACAATGTTGCTTCACCGATTACCTACNCGCAGCAATAGAAACCGTGTAACTGTTGAGAAAAGAAGTAAAATAAGTACAATGTTGCTTCACCGATTACCTACCCTTACATATTGCTCGCAGATATAAGTAAATCAATCGCATTATCCGCATTTCACCGATAATTTATACTTTATTTCATATGTAAACAATTCAAATTCAAGGAATTNTCAATCGCATTATCCGCATTTCACCGATAATTTATACTTTATTTCATATGTAAACAATTCAAATTCAAGGAATTTCTGTCGATTGAACTATTTCAAAAATTGTTTTTTTTACAAATTTCAACCACTATTAATTTGTTAATAATTAAAGACAATTAATTTCAAAGTGCTCATAGTACAGTGGTTTTAGTTTAATGTCACTACCCCTTAATGTCACACTTCGCTTATTGTCACCCTGTTAGCTTTCCCCCGGCTAAACTCCATGCTCTCTTGTACTAAATACTCTGCCTATTGTCAACCTCCGCCTATTGTCATCCCATTTGAAGAGAATGCATGGCACATAACCACACCCAGAATATACTCGTGTTTGTTTAAATGTTGTGGGCGGTCACAGACCCTTGGGGGACTGTTTCATTAACCTATTTGTTGTATTCTACTATGAGATCCTCGATCGTGAAAGTTTATTTTTTTTAAAGACTCACCCGCAGTCGCGGGTTTATTCCAACCGTGAGTATGCCAACTTTAGATGGGCACATGGTTAGAATTGAGAAACTTAAAGTTTTAATGATAAGCAACATTGGAAGTGAAGAACTTTGCAAACAAGTACCGATATTTTGGGAGCTTCTGACACGATAATATCTCAAAGCCATTTTTCTGGCATGTTGCAAAAAAACTTGCCGATTACTTTAAGAAGTAATTTGCTTTTAGAGTATTCCAAATTCAGATAATAACTTCCAAAGCTGTAAAATAAATCAAAAAAGGTATCGTATCATAAAATGCGCATCTAAAACCAGAAACTTCGGTTTATGGCACCTAATCTATGAAGTATTAGTCAGTTGCCATTATCGGTTATTGTCAACTCTGCCTACTGTCAACCGATTTTTTGGCTTCCTCGGAGGTGACATTAAGCTAAAACCAATGTATAACAGTATTTTTTTAATGAATAGGATTTGTAATTTACGACGATCCGATGTGGAGTTGTGAATGAAGACGAAAGGGATGCAATTGAATTTTTTGGTTCTATGAAAATACGTAGCATGAAATTACGGCGCGGAAAATACGGTGCTGAAATTACGGCGCCGAAGATACGGTGCCGAAATTACGGCGCCGAAGATACGGTGCCGAAATTACGGCGCCTGGAAAATACGGCGCATGAAACATGGATCATACACATTTCGAGCTAACAAGAAAAACACAAAATTAGTATTGATATGTTATTGCATTCCTCACTAACTATGTCGCGAGGGTTATGCACCCGGTCCGCTAGGGGAAGATAACATACTCGTTGCTTGCGCAATCAGAAAAAACTTTATGCTAAACGCTTTTGCTACGTTTTTGAATGATATATACATATATATAACATCATTGTTATTTCCAGGCGCCGAATTTTCTAGGCGCCGTATTTTCCAAGCACCGCATTTTCGGCGCCGAAAATTCGACACCGTAATTTCGGCACTGTATCTTCGGCATCGTATTTTCCGCACCGTGTTTTTGTGCGCCGTATCTTCGGGGAACGGAATTTTTTCTCAACGAGCAAAATCTATATTAGACTTGGCTAACAAACGCATTGCATCTTTGTACAGTGTCCACGTTAGGTATCAAATGTTCGACTTTACCATTACTTCTTATGGTAACATGGGGCGTTAAGACAAGAATCACCATAGATACAGTATCAGGTCTCACCTTGCTCAAATGCATTAGTCTAATTTTCAACAATAGTTGGGAACTACCCAGGGTAGATAATTTTTATAATACACATTACTCGCCCTCTTGCAAAATTTACAGTAGGNATAGTTGGGAACTACCCAGGGTAGATAATTTTTATAATACACATTACTCGCCCTCTTGCAAAATTTACAGTAGGGAGCTTGGTGACAAAATGTTTCTAACTCATGCGTTACTACAGAGATACAGTGGTTTTAGCTTAATGTCACCTCCGAGGAAGCCAAAAAATCGGTTGACAGTAGGCAGAGTTGANCAGAGATACAGTGGTTTTAGCTTAATGTCACCTCCGAGGAAGCCAAAAAATCGGTTGACAGTAGGCAGAGTTGATAATAACCGATAATGGCAACTGACTAATACTTCATAGATTAGGTGCCATAAACCGAAGTTTCTGGTTTTAGATGNTAGCTTAATGTCACCTCCGAGGAAGCCAAAAAATCGGTTGACAGTAGGCAGAGTTGACAATAACCGATAATGGCGACTAATACTTCATAGATTAGGTGCCATAAACCGAAGTTTCTGGTTTTAGATGCGCATTTTATGATACGATACCTTTTTTGATTTATTTTACAGCTTTGGAAGTTATTATCTGAATTTGGAATACTCTAAAAGCAAATTACTTCTTAAAGTAATCGGCAAGTTTTTTTGCAACATGCCAGAAAAATGGGTTTGAGATCGTGTCAGAAGCTCCCAAAATATCGGTACTTGTTTGCAAAGTTCTTCACTTCCAATGTTGCTTATCATTAAAACTTTAAGTTTCTCAATTCTAACCATGTGCCTAAAGTTGGCATATTCGCGGTTGGAATAAACCCGCGACTGCGGCTGAGTCTCTACAAAAAGTAAAGTTTTACGATCGAAGATCGCATAGTATCTTGNAGTTGGCATATTCGCGGTTGGAATAAACCCGCGACTGCGGCTGAGTCTCTACAAAAAGTAAAGTTTTACGATCGAGGATCGCATAGTATCTAGAATACAACAAATAGGTTAATGAAACAGTCCCCCAAGGGTCTGTGACCACCCACACCATTTAAACAAACACGAATATATGCTTAGCCTGAGAACCGAAAGTTTCCATTAAAGTGTGGTTATGTGCCGTACATTATCTTCAAATGGGATGACAATAGGCGGAGGTTGACTATAGGAGGTGTGACAATAGGCAGAGTATTCAGTACATGAGAACATGGAGTTTAGCCGGGGGAAAGCTAACAGGGTGACAATAAGCGAAGTGTGACATAAAGTGGTAGTGATATTAAGCTAAAACCGCTGTATTTGTATGCCGCTCAGTTCCAAGTTTTAAATATATTCCTGCAGTTGAGTGCTTATGGACAGCCGAATGAAACCCACGCTATGCCACTCTTATGAGTATAAAACCTGACTTATTTAAATAACTCTCTGTATAAAATAAATTCCGTCCCATGTGCGTGCACTGCACTATCCAACTTGGATGCAAACACATATTCCACCCTACAAAATACCAAATATCACTAAGGCTGTAGTGTAAAACAATCTGGAATTCATTTTTATGTTTATTTTGTCAACTTTCAGCACGGAGAATTGGGTGATATAAATATTCATGATATGTTCGACATGAAACTACTGGAGATGTTCGATGGAATGGTAAAAATTGTCCCCAGACGCACACTTAGTGATCCCATGATTGCTAGGAAGAGATACAACCGGTGTATATTTTATCCAATGGAAAAAGCTCGAGATTTTCATAAAGAAGAAATCAATGAAAAAGCCTACGAAATATATCGGAACGTGTGTGATTATTTATACAATTACGCACGATGTCCAATTTCAATGTATGATACTATTGATTCTTTCATAATGGCAATTGATCACTTCTACTTAGACAATGTCACCACCATCACAGCATTCGAATCTCTTATCTACAGTTTTCCTTCAGAATTTGCTACCGAAGAGAAAATTCAAGAATTCATTCTTCGATTGGTTGATGGTGATTTAAATAGACATGTACTCTCAGCTTATAGCTCGGTCTTTACTAAACTTCCTATCTCTGTATTACCATCAAAATACAATTCTGAACTTCCNCTCTCAGCTTATAGCTCGGTCTTTACTAAACTTCCTATCTCTGTATTACCATCAAAATACAATTCTGAACTTCCGATTTGTCAATCTTACGTCATGTGGTCAACAGAATTAATTTCCAAGAGTTTAGGGGAANCTCTCAGCTTATAGCTCGGTCTTTACTAAACTTCCTATCTCTGTATTACCATCAAAATACAATTCTGAACTTCCAATTTGTCAATCTTACGTCATGTGGTCAACAGAATTAATTTCCAAGAGTTTAGGGGAANGTACCGATATTTTGGGAGCTTCTGACACGATAATATCTCAAAGCCATTTTTCTGGCATGTTGCAAAAAAACTTGTCGATTACTTTAAGAAGTAATTTGCTTTTAGAGTATTCCAAATTCAGATAATAACTTCCAAAGCTGTAAAATAAATCAAAAAAGGTATCGTATCATAAAATGCGCATCTAAAACCAGAAACTTCGGTTTATGGCACCTAATCTATGAAGTATTAGTCAGTTGCCATTATCGGTTATTGTCAACTCTGCCTACTGTCAACCGATTTTTTGGCTTCCTCGGAGGTGACATTAAGCTAAAACCACTGTATCTCTGTAGTAACGCATGAGTTAGAAACATTTTGTCACCAAGCTCCCTACTGTAAATTTTGCAAGAGGGCGAGTAATGTGTATTATAAAAATTATCTACCCTGGGTAGTTCCCAACTACTGTTGAAAATTAGACTAATGCATTTGAGCAAGGTGAGACCTGATACTATACNAAATTATCTACCCTGGGTAGTTCCCAACTACTGTTGAAAATTAGACTAATGCATTTGAGCAAGGTGAGACCTGATACTATACCTATGGTGATTCTTGTCTTAACGCCCCATGTTACCATAAGAAGTAATGGTAAAGTCGAACATTTGATACCTAACGTGGACACTGTACAAAGATGCAATACGTTTGTTAGCCAAGTCTAATATAGATTTTGCTCGTTGAGAAAAAATTCCGTTCTCCGAAGATACGGCGCACGAAAACACGGTGCGGAAAATACGATGCCGAAGATACAGTGCCGAAATTACGGTGTCGAATTTACGGCGCCGAAAATGCGGTGCTTGGAAAATACGGCGCCTAGAAAATTCGGCGCCTGGAAAATACGGCGCCTGGAAATAACAATGATGTTATATATATGTATATATCATTCAAAAACGTAGCAAAAGCGTTTAGCATAAAGTTTTTTCTGATTGCGCAAGCAACGAGTATGTTATCTTCCCCTAGCGGACCGGGTGCATAACCCTCGCGACATAGTTAGTGAGGAATGCAATAACATATCAATACTGATTTTGTGTGTTTTTCTTGTTAGCTCGAAATGTGTATGATCCATGTTTCATGCGCCGTATTTTCCAGGCGCCGTAATTTCGGCACCGTATCTTCGGCGCCGTATTTTCAGCACCGTATTTTCCGCGCCGTATTTGCGTGCGCCGTAATTTCATGCTACGTATTTTCATAGAACCAAAAAATTCAATTGCATCCCTTTCGTCTTCATTCACAACTCCACATCGGATCGTCGTAAATTACAAATCCTATTCATTAAAAAAATACTGTTATACAGTGGTTTTAGCTTAATGTCACCTCCGAGGGAGCCAAAAAATCGGTTGACAGTAGGCAGAGTTGACAATAACCGATAATGGCAACTGACTAATACTTCATAGATTAGGTGCCATAAACCGAAGTTTCTGGTTTTAGATGCGCATTTTATGATACGATACCTTTTTTGATTTATTTTACAGCTTTGGAAGTTATTATCTGAATTTGGAATACTCCAAAAGCAAATTACTTCTTAAAGTAATCGGCAAGTTTTTTTGCAACATGCCAGAAAAATGGCTTTGAGATATTATCGTGTCAGAAGCTCCCAAAATATCGGTACTTGTTTGCAAAGTTCTTCACTTCCAATGTTGCTTATCATTAAAACTTTAAGTTTCTCAATTCTAACCATGTGCCCATCTAAAGTTGGCATATTCGCGGTTGGAATAAAACCGCGACTGCGGCTGAGTCTCTAAAAAAGTAAAGTTTTACGATCGAGGATCGCACAGTAGAATACAACAAATAGGTTAAAGAAACAGTCCCCGAAGGGTCTGTGACCGCCCACACCATTTAAACAAACACGAATATATGCTGGGCCTGAGAACCGAAAGTTTCCATTAAAGTGTGGTTATGTGCCGTACATTATCTTCAAATGGGATGACAATATGCGGTGGTTGACTATAGGAGGTGTGACAATAGGCAGAGTATTCAGTACATGAGAACATGGAGTTTAGCCGGGGGAAAGCTAACAGGGTGACAATAAGCGAAGTGTGACATAAAGTGGTAGTGATATTAAGCTAAAACCGCTGTATTTGTATGCCGCTCAGTTCCAAGTTTTAAATATATTCCTGCAGTTGAGTGCTTATGGACAGCCGAATGAAACCCACGCTATGCCACTCTTATGAGTATAAAACCTGACTTATTTAAATAACTCTCTGTATAAAATAAATTCCGTCCCATGTGCGTGCACTGCACTATCCAACTTGGATGCAAACACATATTCCACCCTACAAAATACCAAATATCACTAAGGCTGTAGTGTAAAACAATCTGGAATTCATTTTTATGTTTATTTTGTCAACTTTCAGCACGGAGATATAAATATTATATTGGGTGATATAAATATTCATGATATGTTGGACATGAAACTACTGGAGATGTTCGATGGGATGGTAAAAATTGTCCCCAGACGCACACTTAGTGATCCCATGATTGCTATGCAGGGATACAACGGGTGTATATTTTATCTATTGGAAGACGCTCGAGATTTTCATAA
Source organism: Holacanthella duospinosa (assembly GCA_002738285.1). Taxonomy (NCBI): domain Eukaryota; kingdom Metazoa; phylum Arthropoda; class Collembola; order Poduromorpha; family Neanuridae; genus Holacanthella; species Holacanthella duospinosa. Next base: position 97,997 of record NIPM01000142.1, on the reverse strand, counting down.
AGAAGAAATCAATGAAAAAGCCTACGTAATATATCGGAAAGTGTGTGATTATTTATACAATTGCACACGATGTCCAATTTCAATGTATGATACTATTGATTCTTTCATAATGGTAATTGATCACTTCTACTTAGACAATGTCACCACCACCGCAGCATTCGAATCTCTTATCTACAGTTTTCCTTCAGAATTTGGTACCAAAGAGAAAATTCAAGAATTCATTCTTCGATTGGTTGATGGTGATTTAAATAGACTTGTACTCTCAGCTTATTGCTCGGTCTTTACTAAACTTCTTATCTCTGTATTACCATCAAAATGCAATTCTGAACTTCCAATTTGTCAATCTTACGTCATGTGGTCAACAGAATTAATTTCCAAGAGTTTAGGGGAAGNCAATTCTGAACTTCCAATTTGTCAATCTTACGTCATGTGGTCAACAGAATTAATTTCCAAGAGTTTAGGGGAAGCCGTAGTTTCAAATGACTTTGATACATTGGACATGATACTTTCAACCATAACTGAAAGAAATTTGAAAATTGTTGAAGATTTTCTAGAAAGAAATGGTGAACGATTGTTGAAAGAGGGGCAAAATGGTACAGGAGATAAAAAAGTTATCATTTTACTACTCAAGGGAATTGTGGCAAAAGTACAAGGTTCAATGTCAATGGCGTTAGAAATGTTTGAACAAGCACTTCACAGTGTTTCAGAATGTCAGTTTGTGTCACGGAAAGGAATAGTCAAACTATTGGCCAATCAAATTTCTTCAGATGTTATTCTTCATAAGCATATCCTTCAGAACCAATTTGATCAAATGTGTGAATTGGACTCGGATTTTAATTTAGAAGAATTGTCTCAAATTTTACCAGAGTTGAAATTTCAAGAAATTTTTTCACTCAAGTTGTGGTGNTTTAATTTAGAAGAATTGTCTCAAATTTTACCAGAGTTGAAATTTCAAGAAATTTTTTCACTCAAGTTGTGGTGTAGACAAATGACACCAAAACCGATGGTTGTGTCAAAAAAAAATGAAAAAGCTATTCATAAACGGTTCACTACTCCATTTGGTAGGGCTATGGCATATTTTGATTTATCGATGGCTATCGGNAAAGCTATTCATAAACGGTTCACTACTCCATTTGGTAGGGCTATGGCATATTTTGATTTATCGATGGCTATCGGGATCGAAGGGAAGCTCACTTGCTACTTGACTTCATTGGGATATTTGCTTGAAGCTATGAATGAAATCCCACTACCAGATATCTACGCATGCTTCAAAATCATTCAAATTTACTCAATAATAGTCAACTATTTGGCGAATCAATACTTTGGACCAAATATGCGTCTCTTTGCTCACCGTTTTGTCCTATCTGTCATTCTCAAATCAACTTTTATCTTCAGACAGAAGTTAGTAGAACACAATATATTCACCATGGATAGAAAACTAGTAACCACCAGTTTGAAGACACCGATTGTTGATCTACTAAATAAGGGACTTGTTGGAAACGCCTGGGGTGAAATTCTTGAACTCATCAAAGTTCATCCATTCAACTCTACTCCATTTCAATCTGTGACAGATCAAATTATTCGATTTTCTCCTGAATCAATGTTCTCAACTTCTTTCATTCACGCACGCGCCGGAGCAAAACAACATTCATTGGTTTTTCCTAAGCATCTCTATTCATACTACAAGTTTGACAGTCTCTGGAGGAGATGGGGTGATGAAGAAGTAGTAGGAGAATTTGAAAATGTCAAAAATCAATGTATGTTGGATCTTTTACAGGATAAAAATTGGACTCCTTTGGATGTTGAAAAAGTGATGATGTGGCCAATAGTTAGAAGAACTGAAGGTGGTTGGTTGGACAACGAATATTTTGATCTGAATTTTGAAGATTATAGATGNCCAATAGTTAGAAGAACTGAAGGTGGTTGGTTGGACAACGAATATTTTGATCTGAATTTTGAAGATTATAGATGTCAAGAAGTGTTCAGTTCCTGTGGTGGAGTTGACATCAATGTCAAAACAGGAGTGGTCAAGTTGCTTTTGGACAGGGCCTTTAAAGAAAATCCAAAACTTTTTACCACGAATGATGTGGCTGAAATTTTTTCTTTGAAAATTGCTACAGGACACCTTACTCTAGAAAATCCTGTGGACACATTAAATTCTCATCCCTTTCAGGAATTTTCATATTCACCGCCATCTCTGATAGGCACTGACTACCTTATGACAATGCTTCATGCGGACTACTTGCTCAAACAAATTACAATAGGTAAGTTGAAACAGATTTGAGGTTACGGTTAAATAATTTAAGGCATATTGTGTGGTTAGTAGTTTTCTATAAAGATGAAATATTATGGCTAGGAAATTATATAACATTTTTTTTGTGTTCTTATGATTTGAACCCTAAAGGGTTTTAATTGGCGGAGGGATACACGAAGATTGGTTTCATTCCCACTCGCTAGACCGAGCGGTCATCTACATAAATTTAGTTTGAAGTTGAAACATTTAACTGACAGTTAACTAACCGACTATGGTTGAACTGACAAGTAATGGTGCNAATTTAGTTTGAAGTTGAAACATTTAACTGACAGTTAACTAACCGACTATGGTTGAACTGACAAGTAATGGTGCGCTGATGAATCGGCCCGGTTGATATTTCGACCGCCGATGCGACCAACTACATAAAAATTGTTTCGACCGAAGTAGTTCCCAACTGAAGCGAATGAAAAAATTTATTTATTGTAGTTTATTTTAAAATTGCCTTAAGTCAAAATGAAGTTACCTACCACTTCCTACTCAACTAATATTTGGGCATTATGTAACCAAATTTTANTGCCTTAAGTCAAAATGAAGTTACCTACCACTTCCTACTCAACTAATATTTGGACATTATGTAACCAAATTTTATAGTATATTAGTAGATCAATGAAACATACTACACAACTTAATTAAAAAAAAATTTTTTTTTGTAATAATTTTAATAAATATCTATTCTTTAGGGCAGGAGGTGAATGGTATTTTTCCATTCGAACACCGTGAAACGTGTGATGGATTTCTCCAACGACTTCCAGAAGACCTTCAATTGAAGTTACGCCCAATTCATGAGCGAATGAATGATGCCATCAACTCTATCTCAGAAGGTGCACATCGATTTTGGATAGAACCAGGAGTAGCTGAGACTGTTGTGGACATGAAAAATGATATATTAACCTACAAAATTGGAAATCCACCAATGTTAGTAAATACTAAACGTCTGCGCAGAATGGTCTCTGGTCAATATGTAGATGACGATAGTGACGATCACAAAAACTCAGCTGAAGCACAATTGGCGGAATTCATGACTAAAAATTATGACCGTATTGGATCCTACTTTCCCATTCTCTTACGACTTAGAGAACTCGCAAAAATTTCTCGTATTTACAAACTCTTAGCATCTAAACTTTCTAATGATGAGGACAAACTCACANGAGAACTCGCAAAAATTTCTCGTATTTACAAACTCTTAGCATCTAAACTTTCTAATGATGAGGACAAACTCACAACCGTTCTGAGAATTTTGAGAAGAGATAAAGGTTGTTCTTCAATATTGTGCTTATCAACAAAATAAAAAAAAAANTGAGAATTTTGAGAAGAGATAAAGGTTGTTCTTCAATATTGTGCTTATCAACAAAATAAAAAAAAAATTTTTTTCTTTAATAAGTATATAGTTTTGCTTTCGAGATATTTTGATCTACAACAAAATTCGATTCATTTTATTTACTAAATTTGCTGATTTCTTTTGCAGTGTTGGAAAAACATAAAGATTTTGGAAATGAATTAGAAAACAATGTGCGAGATACTCTGAATGGCTACCGTGATTCCGATTGGGATCCACCTCATCCTATTTTCACAAATGCACGCTTGGAATCAAACTATCAAAAAACTCTGNACCGTTCTGAGAATTTTGAGAAGAGATAAAGGTTGTTCTTCAATATTGTGCTTATCAACAAAATAAAAAAAAAAAATTTTTTCTTTAATAAGTATATAGTTTTGCTTTCGAGATATTTTGATCTACAACAAAATTCGATTCATTTTATTTACTAAATTTGTTGATTTCTTTTGCAGTGTTGGAAAAACATAAAGATTTTGGAAATGAATTAGAAAACAATGTGCGAGATACTCTGAATGGCTACCGTGATTCCGATTGGGATCCACCTCATCCTATTTTCACAAATGCACGCTTGGAATCAAACTATCAAAAAACTCTGAGTCTTAATGGACTGGTGGGAAAGGAACACACCTTGGCACCAGGAGAAGCGACAAGAGTCAGAAATGAAATCACAGCTAATCTAAAACAAGGAGATGAATACAGATTCAAGAATTCTGCAGAACAAATAGCAGGATTGTTTAAAATCAGTGTGGAATCAATACATGGATTGATGCGTGGATGGTTTGACAAAAATCCTAAGGAATCATCTGAAATGTTGCGAAAATGTTTAGATGGGAAATATGCAACAGAATCCTCTTACTTAAATTTGGTGACTAAGGAATTTAAATCAATAGGTGTCGAAGTGATTGACGAAGAGTCAAAAATCAAGTTGGAGAACCATGGTGAATGTTGTTGGGTCCCGGCTGCATTTTGTGGGAAGCTCAGATCACCAATTGATTTGCCAGATGAGAAATTAGAAAATGAAAAGTTAGTGAAGATACAAACAGCGGAGATACAAGAAGTGATGACTGAAATAAAAAATAAACTCAAAGCCTTGACTCTAACAGCTAATAGTTCCAATATCAAACAAAACACAAAATTTGGCAACAATGGTATTGAAATGAAAATACCAGGAACATCTACTGCTATTGAAATAAGAAAACAAGGAGAATTACCTACTATTTCCTCACTTGTTTTTAAGGAACCTCCTGAACTATCTCTATCAGGAAAAAAATATGAACGGCCGAATAATACCAATGAATATGAAGATCTAAAACATGAGATCAAAACTAAAACGGAAGAACTGGAAAATATAACTGAGATGTTGAGGAAGCAGTCGAAAAGGAGTGGGATCAAACCACCAAGAGTATACGGAGGAGTGGTGACAAATATGGGATTACGAGTTGGAAATTTTCAAATCCCACTGCCACGGAGCCCAACGGTAGTACATGTCAAAAACGTTTTACATTACATTTCAAAGAGAAGGAATTCTTCCAGTGAAGTGTTTTCCAGAAAACCAAACAAAGCTACAAAAAATGCTCCACCTACAGCTCCATCTGGAAGCGGTGATGGCAGTAATGGGAAGAAAAATGACTCGAAAGGAAAAAAGGATAAACCAAAAAGTACAAAATAAAATTTTTGTACACTTTAAATAAATTTTGACAGTTTAGTATTATTGCGCGAATAAGGAAAAAATATAGTTGAAGGCTTAAGCAATAAATTCTCTCAGTATATCCAGTAAGTGTTTTCCGATGAGTATTGGAAACTCCAAAAGAAGCCATTTTGAGCATACTGCCGTTTCTACGTTGTACAGAGTGATTCCATATGATGATTCATTAAATTTTTGTTGTTTTTATAGATCCCGGGACAAGAGGTAAACAACAAAGGCTTCGTGCATTGGCAGAAGATGATAAATTATCAAAACTTTNACAACAAAGGCTTCGTGCATTGGCAGAAGATGATAAATTATCAAAACTTTTGAGAGGTTTCCTCAAACATGAAATAAGAAATATCAAGTTGGGGAAACAGATGAAAATTCGTGTGCCAAAGGAGTATGAAATGGCACATCGAAGAGGTTTTGAAGGTGCTAAGGGGTACGACTATNTGAAAATTCGTGTGCCAAAGGAGTATGAAATGGCACATCGAAGAGGTTTTGAAGGTGCTAAGGGGTACGACTATTCGAATACTAATCTCCAACTCAAAGAACTTCATAAACTTCAACATAAATACGATAATTATGGCAGGAAGAATAAGGATGGTGGACTGCCACGTTGAATCAGCTTACATACAACATCGAAAGTTTTACAACACTACATTTGTGTAAAGTCGAGTAGTGAGAAATTTAAAAATTTTGTGTTGAAATCATATTACTAAACATTTATTAAATTTATATATTTAATGAACAAATAAAGAATACAGTTTCTTTCAATTAAACTTGAGGTTCTTAATAGCAAAAATTTTGTTGTTGTTCTTTTGATAGTTTACTATCACTCCTACATCAGGCGAGTAATAATTTTTATAGAGTAGATCATTCTTACATTTGCTATTTTTACGCTATTGTAACAGNCCTACATCAGGCGAGTAATAATTTTTATAGAGTAGATCATTCTTACATTTGCTATTTTTACGCTATTGTAACAGCTTGATGTCACAAGTGTGTACGCTGATGCTTTTCCTATCAAGTGTAAAATAGGTTTTTACATAAATTGCTGAAATTACTAAAAGACGAGAAACTTTTGTTAGATTTCTATGTGGTAGGACTTTGTAAAAACAAAAATTTGGGTAAGTGTTTCTTTGGGACTACTATTGTTGGACTAAAATTAAAATTAACAACCTTGAACTAAAAAAGGCGAAAATGCAGTTAACGCAACTACTCTAAATCATTAGATAAAACTTAGCCAACACAATATACCCTGCTGTCCAACACAAACAATCGAATCGTGTAATAACCAGCGAGTTTACTTAAATCTTTTGTATGATTCTCCTCTGCCTGCAACACAAATTAATAAAAACTATGAGGGCACCGCATGAATCACAATCAAGGATGCCGATTTTATGAGAGAAATTTAAAGAAAGAAGGCTTTTTACAAAAAAAAATTTTATTTAAGGGTATTATGCGTTGTGATTTAATAAACTTTATTTCTTTTCTGTTCAGCCTCAATTAGTTTACCAGGTTTTCTGTCAGTATTATTTGAGGATTTAATTGTGTAATTAGGAAATCATTTTTTAGGTAAAATTAAGCTTTGTAATTTTAATCTGAATGTTGTTATGAAAGTGTAAGTGATAAAAGAAGATGACGTTATAGAGAAGATTAGTACTGCACATAACTTTTCGTAGTTGTACGTGTCGACAAAGATGCCTCCTATCTTATATCAAAATTTGGGTTCTTTGGCTACTAGGCAGTGATAATTTATATGAAACTGAGATGATTTATTTTTATCGGATTGCAGACCTAAATGCTGATAATTCCAATCTTAATCTCGTNTTATATGAAACTGAGATGATTTATTTTTATCGGATTGCAGACCTAAATGCTGATAATTCCAATCTTAATCTCGTCATCGTAGAAACTAGTATCCATGACGAATAAATTGGTGTAACCAAAAAGTTATGATTTCTTCAAAATAATTGGCAAGCAAATTATGTTTTGTCAGAATTANCATAAATTGGTGTAACCAAAAAGTTATGATTTCTTCAAAATAATTGGCAAGCAAATTATGTTTTGTCAGAATTAATGCGAAACGATTAAAAAAAATTCCTCGAATCTTGTGAAACAATTTATGTATCTTCACTTTTACTACCAATGAACGCAAATATACGTATCTCTTGCGTTTCTTTGCGGAGCTCTATGCAAGCCTTATTGTAGCTACGTATTTGTAGGCATGTCTACGTAGCTCTGCATACCTCAATGTATCAACGGGCTAAAATTTCGGTTAGACGTTTATAGGTTAATTTACGTAGTTTTTAATTAGGCAAAATATGTAAAACAATATTCCTTAGTTTCTCATTTGGAGAAAGGCTAAACCAATATTGTGAGTTGTAGAGGAAACTCGAACAAAGTAATTAGTGAATTTATTGGTAAGTCTACTTCCTGCATCCAGAACAATCTCATAGTCAACAAATATTCGAAAAGATGATCCAAAATAAAAAATACTCGTTCAATGTTAAATGGCGTTCTTCTAGTAGCCAGTAATGAATCAATCTCATCGGCTAAAATCAAGGATGATTTGAAACTCCTAGTAAGTTCTCTCACGGTAGGAATAGTTCTTCATCATTTGGCACATCTAAATTGAATGAATTGGCTCTAGAAACTGTCATTTTCAACAACGCAAAAGGAGAANCTTCATCATTTGGCACATCTAAATTGAATGAATTGGCTCTAGAAACTGTCATTTTCAACAACGCAAAAGGAGAAACGTTTGGCTTATGTAGGTAAAAAACATTGATAGAGTAGATATATAAAAAAAATACTTAGTGGATGGACAAANAAACGTTTGGCTTATGTAGGTAAAAAACATTGATAGAGTAGATATATAAAAAAAATACTTAGTGGATGGACAAAAAAGTAGTGAAATTTACAAAAACTTGATGGTATAGACCATACTGGCATCATCCTCGGGTAATGGATATCATATTTTCAAGTGGAAGCATCGGCGGAGACGTGCCTGATGTCACACGTTTTGGTTCAACCATTGCCTACCAACGGCGAAATAGAAAAGTTGCTTTTTCAATAAATAACTGACTTTACATAGTCATTCTTGCGAAAGAAAGTTAAATTAAATGCTAATGTGGGAAAGTGGAAGCGATTGGCTCACATATCGTGAAGGAACAATAAAATTAACAGTTTTATAATTATGTCCAGATTCCTCCACTCCCACGTATGCTTTCGGATGAATTTCCTTAATAGGAATTATGAAACTACAAATGTGAAACTTAATACACTCGTTTTACTCAATTTTCCCAAAGTTATACCTAGATTTGGTAATCATTGACTTACTATTGTTGGAAATATAATAATTTGGTTTTTCTGTTTTATAAATACACCCAGCAGTGCAAATTATCTTCCAAAATGTGATTTATGTCATTAAAAATTATGGTAACTCTACATGCAGACTTGCCACTGTATAAATGTTTTTCAGTGGTAGCCAAATTATACAGTGATGCTGTGATTATAGTCACTGAATCTAGTTTGAAACAATTTGCTTTTTATATGATTTGTTAACTTATTTTCCTATTGTCCCTGCAACTATGCTGTGAAGCTTTAAATATCAAGAAACTGTTTTCTACCTTATTTCTGAATTTAAATATTTTGTACATAATTTGTCGTGCCAGAGAATTATGAGCAGATGTCAAGATTATCTTGATACGTGACACTAAACGAAAAATTTCGATGTAATTTTAAAAATAAGTAATAATTTTTACTATTTTCAAAACAAAATACAACCACAAAGCGATTCTAATATTTTATTAATTCAGATAGTTTATTAATTTTATTAATACTGTGTCTATTAGCGAGCGAGCTTCTGTAACAGTATCTGCTATTCACAAATTTCAAACTTTAAATGTTTTACAACATTTTGTTCCTCTAGCTTGATTTTTTGTGTAATCATTTTATCATATTTTGGTATATTTTGTCACCCTTTAAGCTAATAAAATCTTGTTTTTAGTATCTATTTACAGTCTGTTACTCTTAATTAAAAAATAAAGTTTCAGNCTTTAAGCTAATAAAATCTTGTTTTTAGTATCTATTTACAGTCTGTTACTCTTAATTAAAAAATAAAGTTTCAGCACAAGTAAAGAACACTTAGTGAGTGTATTTAGAGACCAACCCTAAAACAGCTATGGTTTGTAATTTAGCAGATTGCTAAGTTTTTATTATTCTAGTAGGTTAGGTAAACATTTAAATGTTATNCTTTAAGCTAATAAAATCTTGTTTTTAGTATCTATTTACAGTCTGTTACTCTTAATTAAAAAATAAAGTTTCAGAACTAGTAAAGAACACTTAGTGAGTGTATTTAGAGACCAACCCTAAAACTGCTATGGTTTGTAATTTAGCAGATTGCTAAGTTTTTATTATTCTAGTAGGTTAGGTAAACATTTAAATGTTATATATAAATTTAGAGACGACAATAATAACACTTAATACAATTCATAGCATTGAGGACACAAGCGGTTTAAACCAAAATTTAATTTGCATGATATATTTAATCTATCTGAATTTCGGCAACAGTCTATCATCCAGGGATCAANACCGGTTTAAACCAAAATTTAATTTGCATGATATATTTAGTCTATCTGAATTTCGGCAACAGTCTATCATCCAGGGATCAAAAATGCTAATTTTTTTTGTTCACTGACAAATGCAAAGCCGGAAATATTTTCAAACGCATGAGAATCTATCTTTCCACTCTGATTCTCNCATTTAAATGTTATATATAAATTTAGAGACGACAATAATAACACTTAATACAATTCATAGCATTGAGGACACAAGCGGTTTAAACCAAAATTTAATTTGCATGATATATTTAATCTATCTGAATTTCGGCAACAGTCTATCATCCAGGGATCAAAAATGCTAATTTTGTTTGTTCACTGACAAATGCAAAGCCGGAAATATTTTCAAACGTATGAGAATCTATTTTTCCACTCTGATTCTCNGTTTGTTCACTGACAAATGCAAAGCCGGAAATATTTTCAAACGTATGAGAATCTATCTTTCCACTCTGATTCTCGCATTTACCGAGGATTATTTGCGAATTGATAATCGGTAAGAGGGATACGTTGAGTTTGCTAATGTTGAGAAGAATAGAAATATGAGGGTCGCCCACCTTATGAGGATTACAAACTTCCAAATAATACTCCATATAAGTAACAGAATAAACAAAACATAAAATACCAGTCATCGCAAATCATAGGCTTTCTCCGGATAAAACAGACAGCTCCATTATTATACAAAATAGGACGGAGTTGACTTAACATATGACGATTTATCTTTCTTTGCACCCATTTCTTTACTTCAACTCAACTTCTAATTTATGTTGACGCTTGCAACATGTAGTGACAACAGCTGCAAAATCAAAAAAAAAAAATTTTTTTTATTGAATGAGAGGCATAAGTATGCATGCGACACTTTCTTAAGCAATCTCCCACCTATTCCTTCCAGCAAATGCACTAATTTTAATTCTAAGAAGAAAGGAACTCCCATGAGCGTAGTTCTTTCTCAACAATGTTGAAGTGATTGAACTTGAAGTGGGTTCAATTTTCCCTCTGANTTTTTTTTATTGAATGAGAGGCATAAGTATGCATACGACAATTTCTTAAGCAACCTCCCACCTATTCCTTCCAGCAAATGCACTAATTTTAATTCTAAGAAGAAAGGAACTCCCATGAGCGTAGTTCTTTCTCAACAATGTTGAAGTGATTGAACTTGAAGTGGGTTCAATTTTCCCTCTGAGCTAAATGTTGTGGCTTTTGAGACAACAGATGTTGCCAATTCGTACCACTGCTCAAACTTAAAATTAATTAATTGTGAAAATTAAATTATTTGAATTTAAAACCAATTCCAAGTGTAAAACGGTGCTAAAGTGCTTAAAGTAACACTAAAGTAGTGTCGAATTACCGGGAGCACTAATTAAAATCCAAAATTTACAAATAAAGGTGAAGGATACATTGGTGCAGACATTATAAAAAGATTTTAAGGTTTTTTTAAATTACTACCGCTACATCAATATCGAATTACAGGGAACAGAATCTTAAAACTTCGAGAATGATAAAATGAATATTTAGGCTTTGTTTGCACAAACGGAAAAAATAAATTTCAAGGTCGTTTCTTTAATGTATTTCCACTACGTCAGTATAGAATTACCGGGAGTTAAAACTCAAAATTCCAAAATAGGCAAACATTGTTGAAGACGTATAGGTCGTATTTCTTGATACCTTGTGTAATCTTGATATTTTCCAACCTAGCACTGAATTCGTAATCTTAAATTATTGATCACGGGAACTTTAATTTTTTAATTCCGGGATTTCGATATTGATGTAGCAGTAATAAACAATTAAAAGAATTTACTGTTTACTACGTAATATATGCAATTCAATCTCGCCTCAAAATTTGCCTAATTCGTAGGTTTAAATTTTTACTGCTTTTAAAGTAGCGGTAAGAAGCTTAACTCCATACACATCAGCTGAATTTGGTCCAATACGCTCCCAACAGCTGGGATATTTTTCCAACCCCATTGTACGAAACTTTTATACCCAAGAGCTGGGATATGTTTTCAACCCCTAGACACGTGGTTGACAAATTGCGTTTTGCGGTAGCTCTCTTCGCGACGCAGGAATCTCATTACTGCCCGCCGCTAACCCTACTTCCCGCCGCCAACCCTACTTTCCGCCGCCCTTCCTTTTTCCCGTTGCTCTCCCTCCTTCCCCCCTCCCTCCCTATTCCCGCCGTTCTTTCCAAATCCCAGCTTCTGGTGTGTGTGGAGTTATGGAAAATGTTAATATTTTTTTAATGTCTTTTTGTCTATTGAATTTTGATTTGTAACTCCGGGAACTCCCTATTGATTTTGCGTTATTTTGAGCTCGTAGACATTCGCACTTCAGACTAAAATTTAATAAATAAACGCTTGCGTAAAATNATTTTGCGTTATTTTGAGCTCGTAGACATTCGCACTTCAGACTAAAATTTAATAAATAAACGCTTGCGTAAAATAAGTTTGAAGCTAAGTCACCTCAAATGTGACTGGAGCTTTTAAGCTAGCTTTTATAACTAGTTTTTAACCGAAATTATGTATAACACAAAAGCTAAAAGTTCTACGATCTATCGTTAATTCTGTATTGATAGTTTTATTCCATGATTCTTTAATCCCTAGCTAGTCTGTATCCAAAAATGTAGCATGAGTAGATGAGACGAAATGAAAATTGGCAACAGAGTTCCGGTTTTTGTACGATTTTCGACAAATTTACACTTATTCAATCAAGTTTTNGAAATGAAAATTGGCAACAGAGTTCCGGTTTTTGTACGATTTTCGACAAATTTACACTTATTCAATCAAGTTTTTCTGGCCGTCGCTGTCGAATAGGAATTACGTTTTTGATTCCATCTTACTATACTTGAGCTGTAGTTTCACNTTTTTCTGGCCGTCGCTGTCGAATAGGAATTACGTTTTTGATTCCATCTTACTATACTTGAGCTGTAGTTTCACGACATTAAAAGAAGTAAATTCCTTGTTGACAGCGAAATGTAAATAAATGCGACCAAACTTTTCATTTTCTCCATAAGGTCTAATAGAAAATTGTATTTTAACACAAAATAGTCCATTTTTTTAAAATATTTTTGAAGAATTTTCGAATTATTACAAAATTTGAAGATGAGGGAATTAGTAAGCGTTGGTTCTAGTAACTAAACATCCTATCAAGCTCATAATTAAAAACTATAGTGCACCGGATTTTAGCACAGTTATGAGTAACCACTCACTCCTTCAGTTTCTCATTCTCACCGTTTATTTCATCACAATTAAANATTTTAGCACAGTTATGAGTAACCACTCACTCCTTCAGTTTCTCATTCTCACCGTTTATTTCATCACAATTAAATATTTCATAAATTAAATTAAATTATAAATTTAAAATATTAAAACTTCTACCTACAGCTTAGGCCGAGCATNTTTAATGCTAAATAATTGTATTCATAATTTGATTTCTTAAATTAATATTACTACAAACGAAATGGAAGCAATTTGCATCAAAGCTTGTTGAAATTGTGGAATTTAGTGAGCAACAACTTAATCAATTTGATATCTCTCCTTCAATGCAACAGTTGAGCTTATTGGAGCCAGAGTTAGCTGTCGTATAAATTTTAAAGGTGGCTTTTCTACCCCGGGTGGGATTACAACTTCAAAATTGTGTGCCAAATTTGCTACAAAAAGGAACAATGTATCTCTGGCCAAAGTTTCTCCCACACAGACACGTCGCCCCACTGAAAATGGAATAAGCAACCCCTCCTGTTTTTGGAGAGTTGTTCCATCTGTACTCAAAAATCTTTCTGGACGAAACACTTCTGGGTCTCCCCATACTTCAGAATCAAAATGAGCATCATGTAAGTTTGCAAAAATTAGGGTACCTTTTGGAATATCATATCCATGAAATTTCACATCTTTCGTTGAATAATGTGCCACTGACGTTGGAGCAATTGAAGAAAACCTTAATGTTTCTAGTACGACAGCCTCCGTGTATGGTAAACTAATTTAAATAATTGCAACCAAAGTTATAATTTTTTTACGAAAGTAGTATCTATGAGTTTATACAGCTGGGTAGTATTCAAACTGAAATATAGTATTTACTTGTCACTGATGCAGGGATGCCTGCTTCGGCCAACTTCTCTGTCCAACTCTTCNACGACAGCCTCCGTGTATGGTAAACTAATTTAAATAATTGCAACCAAAGTTATAATTTTTTTACGAAAGTAGTACTCTATGAGTTTATACAGCTGGGTAGTATTCTAACTGAAATATAGTATTTACTTGTCACTGATGCAGGGATGCCTGCTTCGGCCAACTTCTCTGTCCAACTCTTCNTAACTGAAATATAGTATTTACTTGTCACTGATGCAGGGATGCCTGCTTCGGCCAACTTCTCTGTCCAACTCTTCATGGAGCTTCTTCTGCACTTCAGGATAGTGTAATAAATATAGCATTGTCCAACTCAGGGTGACAGATGTAGTGTCTGTGCCCGCCAAAAAAAGATCCGACATTACACGCTTNTAGAGTTACATGAATGATATAACAAGCAATCTTATCCAAAGTTTTAGTTTTATACGGCCTATCCGGGGGTGGAAACTTGAGGTAAGGTTTGTCGATCGCNACTTCAGGATAGTGTAATAAATATAGCATTGTCCAACTCAGGGTGACAGATGTAGTGTCTGTGCCCGCCAAAAAAAGATCCGACATTACACGCTTCAAGGATTCATCTAAAGTAATAATCATCGAGCAACATGAATGCACTAGCGAGTAATATCATCGAAAGATTTAGTTTCATACGTCCTATCCGCGGGTGGAAACTTGAATTAGGATTTGTGGATCTGTTCACAAGGACCTCTATGTTTAGTTGTTTTAGAGCTCCTAACAGAAGGCCTTCCGTCGTAAAATGTTCACTAATTATACCCCTAAATAGCTGATCGCGCCTCTCTTTTATACTTTGAAGACGATTCCAGCCGCTCCAATTAGGGAATTTTTTNTCCCTAAATAGCTGATCGCGCCTCTCTTTTATACTTTGAAGACGATTCCAGCCGCTCCAATTAGGGAATTTTTTCGCAACATTAGAATAGAATAAAAGTATGAAGCCTTTCCAAGACTCCAAGCCGAAGATAACGTCGGCAGTGCTGAAAATAGTAAAGCATTTGAAAGTCACAATGAATACTATATATCCTATATTGTATTTCCATATAGTAAGTAAAGGTGAGTAAAGGTCCATTCGGNAAGTCACAATGAATACTATATATCCTATATTGTATTTCCATATAGTAAGTAAAGGTGAGTAAAGGTCCATTCGGGCCTTTACTATTAAATTAGAATTTTGCTGCGGAAAAGATCTGCATCGCCCAATTGGCTAAAAAGAAAATATAATNACCTTTACTATTAAATTAGAATTTTGCTGCGGAAAAGATCTGCATCGCCCAATTGGCTAAAAAGAAAATATAATGCTCTACTTTTTTTTCCTCAGATTGCTCATAACAGAGCAATATTATTTTCATTTGGTCTACCAATGAAATTGAATTTGTGTAAAATTTTATTTTGTATTTTACATGATGTCACTAGCGTTGTATGTTGAAGGAAGAACTTTCAGCATAACAATGAAAAAGATCTTATTTTCTTACATTTATTCTGCAATTTCGTGAAGCCTGTAGCTGATTTTTCCACATATTCTGCTGTTAAATATTTTCACAAATTCCACAAAAGCTAAAGATTAGTTATTATGTATATCTATTCTCTGTGTAACAAGTAAGGAAGTATGAGCGAGAACACGAAGCAAACTAAAAATGTCAACTTCAAAATCTGTATATTACCGTTTAGATACTATAAGGATATTTAGATTTCCAATTTTTCAAAATGAGAATTTTTGAAACGTAAGTCGTCTAAGTTTCCTGTTGTAAGTGACAATATATATTGAAATGACAACAACAATATTTTTACTTACTGTCTTTCATACGATTGCAAGAAAACCTATTGATTGTGTCGACAAGTGAATTCCTAATCTAATCAGCGAAGATCATAAAAGTCGTTAGCAAGCCGGTGTTTGGTTTGTTCATGCCTACAGCATGCAATATATGGAAAGGGTATTCGCGTTACAAAACAACAACCTTTTTTTAAGCAATCGGGCGTTTATAATTTTTCGTATGTCCGTCCATTTTTTAGGATTTTTGATGCAAACTTCACATATTGGCTCTGAAACACCTCTAAACCAGTATGAGAGAGCTGTTTAACTTTTTTTTACTTAGTATAAATATCACTAATCTTCTTCGTTGGTATTATTGATTATTTTTAAAATATCTATAATCTATCGCATTGCTCAATCGCATTGCTTATATTCAAATAAAGGGTGTCCAAGAAGTAGAGGCACAACTTTGAGAGTGATATAAAAATGTCGCGGGAAAAGCTAACTTCCCTACAAAAATTAGAAATAGAATCTGAACCGCATACACTGCTTAAAAATGGAGTAGAGTTTGTGGTACGTTGGATTTAAAAAAATGTCTAGAAAGGAAAGTGAACTTTTTCCCGCGAGNAAAATGGAGTAGAGTTTGTGGTACGTTGGATTTAAAAAAATGTCTAGAAAGGAAAGTGAACTTTTTCCCGCGAGGTTTTTCACCACTACCAAAATTTCGCAATCCGTGACAAGAAAATTACGATCCAGCATTTTGTGAAGAAGGGTAAGAGCAGATTCACCATTAAAATATTTTGAAGAGGTTCGAGGCTTCTGGTGAAACTAAATATAAGCCTCTACCTGGTCGNCAGATTCACCATTAAAATATTTTGAAGAGGTTCGAGGCTTCTGGTGAAACTAAATATAAGCCTCTACCTGGTCGTCGCCCCTAGAAATCATCACCAAGGAAGTTGAAGAAGCATGAGAAAGTGTTTCATCGCCACCCTAACACATCTGTCCACAANGAGAAATCATCACCAAGGAAGTTGAAGAAGCATGAGAAAGTGTTTCATCGCCACCCTAACACATCTGTCCACAATGCAGCCAAACGACTCAATATTGCAAAGTCTACCATATCAGATATAAAAGTACACAAACTGAAGATTACGGCAAGGACCATGAAAATGACCCCGAAATATGTCAAGAACCAGGAGCAGCGAGCGAAGACTCGCCTTCGAAAAATTTACAAAATTACGCGAAAGAAATTTCTCATCACGGATGACGAAACTTACGTTACACTTGACCCTTCCCAGTAGCCGGGCAGGAAGTTTGTCCATGCCTTGGACCATTCAACATTGGATTATGAAAATAAATTTACCCAAATCACTAAATTCCCCCATAAATATCTTGTTTGGCAGGCGATTGACAAAATCTACCTTCGAAAGTGACTGAAGAAACTTTTACTCCCTTTCATTCATAAGCATCACGAATTAGAAGACGTTTTATTTTGGCCTGACTTGGCAACTTCACACTACACCANCCCTTTCATTCATAAGCATCACGAATTAGAAGACGTTTTATTTTGGCCTGACTTGGCAACTTCACACTACACCAGTATCATTGTAAACTTTCTAAGAGAGAAAAACGTCAATTTTGTACCAAAGGCTCAAAACCCCTCTAATGTGCCACACTCAAGAGGAATTGAAAAATTTTGGGCGATTTGCAAAAACAAATACTCTCAGAGACCTAAAGAACCAAAAAACGTTCAAGGTTACAAGTTAATTTGGAACAAAATTTCCAAAGAAGCAAAGAAAGAAGTGAGAAAACAGGTAATGGGACATGCCCAAATTAAACTTCGAGAAATCGGATTTAAAGAAGTCAGGCGGGCGATGTGTGACCTTTCAAACAAAGGAATATATTAAGTAANAATGGGACATGCCCAAATTAACCTTCGAGAAATCGGATTTAAAGAAGTCAGGCGGGCGATGTGTGACCTTTCAAGCAAAGGAATATATTAAGTAATATATATGACAAATTTTCATTTCAGTATACTTATTCATATTTCTGTAATCTCAGTTTCAAATTTGTGCCTCTACCCTTTAATAGACTGCGAATACGAATTCTTTCAAGTTAAATACAACCTTAGCGTTGGTGTGCTAATTTTATGCAATGAGTTTAGTACTACTATCATTGAAGTATATATATTTCTAACTTTCTATCATTTCAATGTAAGAGGATTTACCTACACTATCAACCTGTAAATTGGTTGGTGCAATTTACACAGAAACGTTAGATGCAATTTGTGCTATTATGTATACTTGTGATGTGTAACAAAACAACTAAATATTTCCAAAAAGTTATTGCCAATTTTAGATATCATATTTATACCTTGCCAGTATCATTGCCGATAGACTATTAATAAAAGTTTATTTTTCCTCAAACGAACAATTGTTATAAAAATTAATTTTGAGCAAAACTAAACCTATGATTCCCTAAAAGCAATTTGGCAATGCTGCGATATATCAGCTACTAATTATGGTAAGAATTTTATAGAGTTGCAATATGTCCGTGCAATACTTTTCAGCACTAGCACTATAGTAGAGTAAATTGGAAATATTTTTTTTTTCAACGTTATTAAAAAAACAAAATTTTTTCATATATTTAGCCTTATAGCTACACTGACTTCGAAATGCTATTATAAATAAATTTAGTTTTAATTGCAAATAAACAATGGGACAGTGATAGGAATAGATATATTCACGCGTTATGATGCTGTTGTAAGCATATTTATCTATTTGCATATTTATTTATTTTATTCAGTCTAAGAAATTTTTTTCATTCAAAACTAAAAGCAATTCCTTTGCTAGTTCAAAAACAAACATTTCTTTAAATAGCATCGGAAAATGTTTTATCTGTTTCCATCCATCTTGGTAACCAAACAATTTTTGTTCCGTTATGTTTGGTGGCAAACAAATTTGGTTTTCTCAGAATTATTAGAATCAATTTATACATCCTGTTACTTTTATGAGGAATAATTTATGTTTCCATAAACTTCAATTCTTGCAATTCATACGCAAGATTTACGCATAATTTATATTGCATGCGTAGACGTATGGGTTCATACATCACAAAATGATTGGTTTTCTAGCTACCAATTAGTGTTACTCATAAAGCTAGTATCTATTTTCCACAATATCATTACTATCTGCTAATAGAACAGTCTCTTAATTGCATCTTATAAACAGGTATCTGCGTTGTGCGTTGAGACGTATAGCCAAACTAAATTTCTTTCTCAATATCAATACCAAAAAAATTTTTTGTATCAGAATTAATAAAAAAACATTTTTTTCTCTTATTTTGTAAGGATTAATTTATGTTTCCTATTGACTTTTGGAAATAATTTATATTCCCTAACTATCAAAGTGAATATCGTAAAAATACACATCTCTACCAGCTAGCTCTATCAGTCTACATGACTCCATGTCACTCAAGTATTCAAACAAGTATTCCTTTGCAGTTTTTTTTTCGATAAAAGTGACTTCGTCATTTTAAAATACTCTAAATCTTCTGTGTCTCTGTGTATATGCACAACTGCTTACGTAATTCTACATATCTATCAACGGTTCATGTAGGTTTGAGACAGAAACTGCAGTAGCCGGTATATTTGGACACTGGACCATGGGTATCATTACTTCTCATGAGAAATTTTAACTCATACTTATGATTGTCTCTGAGGATCAAAGGCTCGTTTCGCTCGAAGAGACTACGAGTCTGTTCACCTTCAACCACTTGGGCCATGCAGAATCCTACTAACATCTTCGTAGCTCTAGATACATTCTCGTATCTATATGTTATCCTATATAGTTCTTCGCTTTTTGTAAAATTTGCCTAACCGTTTCTATTTATCTCAACGTCTATTATATGGTTTGCTGTTTATATAGATTGCTACCCATTTAAAAAAAATGTTGCTGGTTTTCCTGAAAAAGCGACACATACTTGAGACATGAATTGTTGCGCTCTATAGGCAAATGAATTTACACGACATGTAACCTCCTAGCTCTACAGTTCGTGATTAGTAATGGTAACTTACTGTCCTAATCCATCCAAAATGTCATGAAGTTTCGTGTCATCGTGATCAATTCTTTCGCCAGTCAGAATTCTCCACAAAGAATTTACAACAGCGAGTGCAAACCTCCTCTGTAGTGGAACAGCTTTGCCATTCTGCTTCTTTAACCAGTCAATTACATCTCTCACTTCGTCCATTATAAGCTCTTCCATGGAACTTTTTCCGAAACCAAAATCACGTAAATGACGCAGTACAAAGCGACGTTGCTCAACCCAAACATCTCCGACTGAGTTCACAATGCCTGATCACATCAGAACATTCATTTAGATTATTCTCCATGCAAAGTTTAAAGCACAATCATAAATGTAATAATGAAAAATTAATATTGGGCTAGACAATGCACCAATGTCAATGTCGAAAAAAACTAATAAATACCTTTTTACAATTTAGAGGTTAAAATATTCAAACTGGTCTTGGATAGACCAATTATAGCATTTTGACTAAGTACACAATAAAGCGAAAGGGGAAAGTTAAAGGTATCCAGTATAATTTATTGTTATAATAGATGAAACCTGTCTAATTAATGAAAGTCACTTGCCTCAAGTTTATATGAAATTGGCATCGACAGTGACAAAAGTGTGAAAGCAAGATGACATGTTAACGAGACATACAGCACACAAGTGAAACCTGAACAACAACCACTTCCTCTCACTTTACACTTTTCGTCACTGTCCATACTAAGTTTTGTTGAATTTGGCAAACGACATTTTATATCAACCCAGTAACCTGAACCAATTCCCTTTTATAATATCAATTAGTAAATGCGCACATTGTAATCAGCATACTAAACAGCGTATTTCAATGTTCTATCAACCTACCTCCAGGTTCTCCAAGCACAAACTCAACAGATTCATTGTGATGTCTTCCAGTAAATGCGGGTTCATTAAATGCTTCTTTGATTAATTTTGCACCATGGACACAAATACACGAGAATGGGCCAGATTGGAATCCCACAATTGGCCCATAAATTTTTGAGTATTTAGATAATGCATAATGACTGTATTTTCCAAGTTGCATCAAATTTCCAATAAATGGCAAAGGCCATGGTCCTAATTTAAAATTTTTAAATTAAGCTTCATCTACTCAAAACCCAACAGTCTATAATGGTAATTTCAAACCTGGTGGAAAGTTTGATCTTCTTCGACAGAATACATAGATGATAAATGCCAATGTAAAAGAACTGTATAAAATTATCTGCACCATTTAAACAAACTAATAATTGTCGTACGTAATAGTCAAAATAAATGAAACAAAAAATATTCACTTTGGCTACCCCAAGAATTCTCTGAGATTATCTGCGAACAAATATCTCAATTATTATACAAAATAGCACCAATAGTTTGAAATTGGTTGTACGTTAAGTACAACATTCAGCATAAAAAATTAACTTTGACTTCAACTTTGCTAATGAATTATGAATCCTTTGTATTTCATATTCACAGACGCGTTTAGTGAGAAGGTTGTATGTTAACTATTTCTTCCTGTAGAGTCACAGACTTAATGTTTACAATTCTGTGCAAAATTGGACGTACAGGAAATTACAAATTAAAAGATCTGCACTTCCCATGAAATTTTAATTTATAATGAATTATGTGAATAACAACATTGTTTCATAGTGTCATTTAGATTATTGCTAGGTGTTATAATAAATCCTACATACCATGTAGAAAAATCCTGGTAGTTGATTTATGATATCGGATTATCACAACTTTTGAATCATATGTCGTAACTACATAATTTCAGTCATCCACTAAACTATATGTATATCAAAGTATTTTAAGCAGTTTCAAATCATTCAATAAAATTTTAACTGCTATGACTTNAATGAATTATGAATCCTTTGTATTTCATATTCACAGACGCGTTTAGTGAGAAGGTTGTATGTTAACTATTTCTTACTGTAGAGTCACAGACTTAATGTTTATAATTCTGTGCAAAATTGGACGTACAGGAAATTACAAATTAAAAGATCTGCACTTCCCACGAAATTTTAATTTATAATGAATTATGTGAATAACAACATTGTTTCATAGTGTCATTTAGATTATTGCTAGGTGTTATAATAAATCCTACATACCATGTAGAAAAATCCTGGTAGTTGATTTATGATATAGGATTATCACAACTTTTGAATCATATGTCGTAACTACATAATTTCAGTCATCGACTAAACTATATGTATATCAAAGTATTTTAAGCAGTTTCAAATCATTCAATAAAATTTTAACTGCTATGACTTAATGGTAATAATAATTCTGCACAAAATTTTTTCTCGCTTTGATAAGCTTGTGTTACACAGTGACCTCTGATTCCTAAACATGCAACTTTGTGTTTCAAAATTGCAATGAAATTTCACTTCATTAGAAGCCTACATAGTAGTGCAATATGTATTTAACTGCCACTATTCACGTTGTGAAATCTAATAAAAATTATTTGCTGGGAATTTTACGATAGTAATTTGCAAAACCGAAAAAATACATAAATTGCAAATAATTGCATAATAATCATTTAGTTGTCTATCATAAGGGGTATAAATTACATTATTTTGCACAACTTTGCATAATTCCGTGGAGAAATAGAAATTTTTTGGTTTGTTAAAACCCTAAGAAAACCATGTCCGTTTGAGATCATCACGTATTTTTCTGGGCATCCTGAGTTTAAAAATAAAATTTTAGTGCAAAAAGGGCCAATGCAGTTCGATCGAAAATATTCCCCCCAATGTCCATGCTAAACCTGCAATCTGGCAACATGCATCTATGCCCTCCTGGATGAATTTTAGTGAGGCAATATTATCGTTTAGATGGGAAAAAACGTCCATGGTGACTGAAACCTGGTGAGTGTGACATCATCACTCGTGTATCCACGTCCGTTTGACATCAACACATTTTGTGTTGTTGTAAATTTTCTATAAAATTTGCAATAACGTACAGCGTAAATCAATGTATTCACAAAAAAACCTATATAATGTAATGGAAAAAAAAAATTTTTTTTTATAAGTAGTACCCAAGGAAAATCAAAGATATATAGGTTGAATTTAATTGGAATAAATATCAGACAAAGTTTCAGTTTCTCAAACCCAACGAACTCAAGATCTTATACACAAAAAAATTGGAGCTCGTCCAATATAGGTAAGGTAATTTTTGGAAGGCTATTCAGTAGGTGGAAATTATAGGTTTAAATTAGCATTTGCGAATGGTGTACCTTATTTTGACAACTCCAATTTTCGTATCACGCGGCATGCAAAAACCTGAACGGAACAACATCTAAATGCAGAGGAAATGTAAAATTAGCATTTTTTAACTCAAAACGTAACCTAAGGAAAAATTTGAGAATTTGAAAACAATTTTGAAAAAAAATTTAAAGAATTTGAAAACAACATTGAAAAAAAATTTGGAAAATTTGAAACTAACATTGAAAAAGTTTTTAGAGAACACAATGAGCCATAAATTCAAAACTCAATTTCAAATGGAGTGGTAACGTAATAGTCTCTCACGTTTTATCAACGATTCAGTAATACATAGATGCCAATTTGTGATAATCTCGAACGGACACGGTTGCATTTCCTTTGAAAAGAAGTGATTTTCTTCGGGTTCAAATGATGCTCAATCATTAAGGCATTTTTGAACTAATTTAGATGGTTCCGGATTTTCTTCAGGAGTGAGGCCACCAGCGACACACATGTACCTAGCACTCTAATTTGTAAATTTGGGTCAAAATTAGGGTATTTTTATTTTTAGAAATGCCCCTTTTAACAATTCAGAAAGGTCGTTGGCTTGACTCAGGGTTCAAAATATCCATACTATGCAATGGTCAGCTTACTCTTGAGACCTGAACCATATCAAAAATCTTTATAAATCCTTGCTCGATTAGTTTAAGCATGCGGAAGACAGTTTTACTGCATAAGAAGAGTAAAAACCCGTGGTGAAAGCAGAATGGGAGAAAGTTAATTTTCCACTGAAAACACTGTTAAAGTTGATTAATGAAAGGGTCTACCAAACTACCGTAATGACCAAAGCCAAAGAACAAAAAAATTCACTACTGACAGCTGATGCATGCAGTTTACTAACGGAAAAAGGAATGTATTAAAATTTTTGTTCTTTGGCTTTGGTCATTACGGTATGTTAGCAAAAGGAGTTCAAGATAATTAGTTTTAAGAGTAGTGTATAGCAATTTAGAGCTCAACGCGCGATAATTTTAATAAAATCGTCCATGCGTTCACCATCTGAAACAACTTTCAGCATACAAAATTTCTTCTTTCGCTGTTACTCTACACCAGACGCTTTCATTTAATGAGACTTGGTAAATTTGTTACTCAATAAGTTGGTGAAGAGTTTAGAATAGGTTTTGGGTATTTTGATTTTTTACTGTTTTTAAAAAGTTAAAAATATTGATTGCTCTTGCAACAAATTGTATAACTCGAAATTGGACAGTACCCCTATTGCGTTGTAGATAAGGAAATACAAGAATATTCAAAAAAGATCAAAGTTTCATAAATATTACTAAATTTAATAGGTTTTGAAAAGACTACCATTTCATTTTCACATCCATTATTTTCAATATAGTTCACTAGTGATCTTGCTAAACTGTATATTTGAATACTTCACATTTTTAAAGTCACTATATCATAAGCTACACATCGTGTTACTACAAAACATGTTTCTGTATAGCCGGTATAGAGGTATATGCAGTATGTTAGGTAGCGAAGAAGAATTTTTTCTTCTCACTCCCTCCGAAAAATTCTTCTTCGCTACCTAACATACTGTACGTGAACGGTACAAATTCTGCTGTTGGATAATGTTCATAAAATTAGTTAATATTTCTAATTCGTTTATGAATCATGTCTGCTTGAAATTATAGGAAACAGAAATTCATTTAGCTGCAACTAGCAAAGGAGTAATTTTTTGAAACAATTTATTCTTGTTTGTGATTGTTGTTACATTTTTCATGCAAAGTTGACTAATAATTGAANATATTTGAATACTTCACATTTTTAAAGTCACTATATCATAAGCTACACATCGTGTTACTACAAAACATGTTTCTATATAGCCGGTATAGAGGTATATACAGTATGTTAGGTAGCGAAGAAGAATTTTTTCTTATCACTCCCTCCGAAAAATTCTTCTTCGCTACCTAACATACTGTACGTGAACGGTACAAATTCTGCTGTTGGATAATGTTCATAAAATTAGTTAATATTTCTAATCCGTTTATGAAACATGTCTGCTTGAAATTATAGGAAACAGAAATTCATTTAGCTGCAACTAGCAAAGGAGAAATTTTTTGAAACAATTTATTCTTGTTTGTGATTGTTGTTACATTTTTCATGCAAAGTTGACTAATAATTGAAGTCGTGTTTGAATTGAAAAACAAAAATGATTGTTTTAATGCTTAATACATATTTTTTAATTTGGTGTCCTTAATACTATTTAGACGTAACTGTAGGGAAACTGAATCCAATTTTCAGTTTTATTAAACTTGCTGACGTTAGTGAGTTTCAAATAATTCACCTGGGTATCTTTCCTTCATTGCAACAGTTGAGCTAAATGGACCTAGTATCGCTTGTTGTACGGATTGCAATGGTGGCTTTTCTATTCCAGGTGGAATTATTACTTCAAAAGTGTGTGCCAAATTTGCTACAAAAAGGAACAAAGTATCCTTTGCCAAAGTTTCTCCCACACAGACACGCCTCCCCACTGAAAATGGAATTAGCAACCCATCGTGTTTATTGATCGTAGTTCCATCTGGACTCAAGAATCTCTCCGGACGAAACAACTCTGGGTCACCCCACACTTCAGGGTCGAAATGAGCCTCATACAAGTTAGCAAAAATCATCGTCCCTTTTGGAATATCATATCCATGAAATTTGACATCTGCCATTGAACAATGTGGAATTGAGCCCGGAACAATTGTAGAAAATCTTAATGTTTCTAGTATCACCGCCTCGGTGTATGGTAAACTAATTCAAACATTAAAAAAAANAATTGTAGAAAATCTTAATGTTTCTAGTATCACCGCCTCGGTGTATGGTAAACTAATTCAAACATTAAAAAAAATTATAATTAGAACTAGAAAGTATGTTATTTGAGTTCTGAATGAAACATTGCAGCAATGACACTTTTACGTACTTTTTCCTGTCACTTAGACATGGATGTCTACTACGACCAATTCCTACGTCCAGNAATTGTAGAAAATCTTAATGTTTCTAGTATCACCGCCTCGGTGTATGGTAAACTAATTCAAACATTAAAAAAAAATTATAATTAGAACTAGAAAGTATATTATTTGAGTTCTGAATGAAACATTGCTGCAATGACACTTTTACGTACTTTTTCCTGTCACTTAGACATGGATGTCTACTACGACCAATTCCTACGTCCAGCTCTTTTTGAAGCTTCTTCTGCACTTCTGGATAATGCAACAAATATAGCATTGCCCAACTCAAGGTGGCGGATGTAGTGTCGGTTCCAGCGAAAAAGAAATCCCACATTACCCGCCTCAATGATTCTTCTAAAGCAACATATTTTAGAAATGTTTAGTTGACATAATAGGCTTATGGCTATATTCAGAGTTTGTTATAGCGAGCTTTGGCTGTACCGTAATGAACAAAGCGAAAGAACAAAAAGTTAATATATTCATTTTTACGCTAGTAAACTGCATGAGTCAGCTGTTAGTATTAATCTTTTTTGTTCTTTGGCTTTGGTCATTAGGGTAGATAATATTTGTAATGCAGATTGTGCAGAAATTTCGCTTACTTTGCACTACCTAAATAACGTAACAAACACTCTTGGCGCATGAAAATAGATAAAACTGTGACAAAATATAATCGAAAAAAACATTGCTACTTATCTAAACTTATTACTATAACCAGAAACTATTTAGAAGTCCGTTTGAGTTTATCCAAATCAGAAACAAAAACTCATGAAATTTAGAGATTGCCCATAATATAGACAAATCTGTCGAGTTTACGGTTCTTTGCTAGCCTAAACAAAGCTAAATAGTCAAAATTATCGCTTAATCATGAAGATACGGGTTTTTGGGTTGGACTGAACCAAAGGGGGCTCAAAAAAAAAACTTAGAAAAATTTCACAACCATATTATGTGTCCCTCTTGACCGATGAAATGACCTCTACAAATGTTGCTAAGAATAGTTCAGTGACCAACTTTTTCTAATGAATTTTTTCTCTGTGATCACTTGTTCAAATTTTTGAAAATTTTGAAAATTTAAAAAAACATTGAAAAATTTCACAATCATGTTATGTGTCCCTCTTGAGCGATGAAATGACCTCTACAAATGTTGCTTAGAATAGTTCAGTGACCAACTTTTCCTAATAAAATTTTTCTCTGTGATCACTTGTTCAAATTTTTGAAAATTTTGAAAATTTAAAAAAACATTGAAAAATTTCACAATCATGTTATGTGTCCCTCTTGAGCGATGAAATGACCTCTACAAATGTTGCTTAGAATAGTTCAGTGACCAACTTTTCCTAATAAAATTTTTCTCTGTGATCACTTGTTCAAATTTTTGAAAATTTTGAAAATTTAAAAAAACATTGAAAAATTTCACAATCATGTTATGTGTCCCTCTTGAGCGATGAAATGACCTCTACAAATGTTGCTTAAAATAGTTCAGTGACCAACTTTTACTAAAGAATTTTTTCTGTGTGATCAACTGTTGAAGTGTTTGAAGTTTTGAAACAATATGCATCCGTTCTTAGGATTAGGATTCGTTAGGTTGTTAGGCTAGGTTGTTAATTAATAGAATATTTCATTAGTAATTTGTTATCAAGCGAAAGAAATGGCGGCGCCCAATCTCCGTTTGAACGAGCCGAAGGCTCGTTCAAACGCCGCGGGTAAATATGGTCTGAACTACCTGAACGCGATATCCGTTACAGGTATGCAATCACGCTCAACTAACCCAATCACGGTTGTGCATGTTACCGATCCGTGTTTGCGTGACTACGTCTATTACCCAACAAAACAATTGACAAAAACACCTCTCAACCTTACGTAATTGCAAGGAAAAACTTCATAACTTTGAACAGTTGATCACAGAAAAAAAGTATTAGAAAAAGTTGGTCACTGAATTATTATAAGAAACATTTGTAGAGGTCATTCCATTGCTCAAGAGGGACACATAACATGGTTGTGAAATTTTTCAATTTTTTTTTAAATTTTCAAAATTTTCAAAAATTTGAACAAGTGATCACAGAGAAAAATTTTATTAGGAAAAGTTGGTCACTGAACTATTCTAAGCAACATTTGTAGAGGTCATTTCATCGCTCAAGAGGGACACATAACATGATTGTGAAATTTTTCAATGTTTTTTTAAATTTTCAAAATTTTCAAAATTTCAACAAGTGATCACAGAGAAAAATTTTATTAGAAAAAGTTGGTCACTGAAACTATTCTAAGC
Source organism: Holacanthella duospinosa (assembly GCA_002738285.1). Taxonomy (NCBI): domain Eukaryota; kingdom Metazoa; phylum Arthropoda; class Collembola; order Poduromorpha; family Neanuridae; genus Holacanthella; species Holacanthella duospinosa. Next base: position 69,634 of record NIPM01000142.1, on the reverse strand, counting down.
AACATTTGTAGAGGTCATTTCATCGCTCAAGAGGGACACATAACATGATTGTGAAATTTTTCAATGTTNAGCTTAGACAGATCTCGATCATTAACAACAGCACTCTGCTTCACTCCAATGATATAGTGCAATTCGTTATCGAGCCAGACTAGGCTGGACACTAAAGCATGTCACGTAACTAGGCACAAAACCAAACCAGTCAAGCTCCAAATTAATTAGCTGTAACGTTTAAATAGTCTCAAGGGTAATTCCCGGAAATGTAATTAACCCCAAACTACAAAATATTAATGTAAAGGCTAACGTAGACTTTCCTATCACTATGTATTTCTGTTTCATAGGATGACATTTACAAATTTTACACAAAAATTGAAAATTACTTAAGATTCTTGGATAGGACAAAATCGACGAAGAAAACTTTACAATGTATGACTGACCATATGTGTAGTTTTGACATTTGCCTATAACTATGTATTCTAAATTTTCAAGTACTCTTTCCAACGGATTGGTATTGCGACAAGAAATATAAAATTGTACGAAGATGTAAGAAATGATCTTGTCGTTAGCATTTTAAAACTTGTTTCAGGATTTGGATAAAGAAATGTTTCAAAATATTTGATCGGTCCAGCACACAATTCAGCGGTTCACGTTTGGTATTTTTAATAAAATTTTAAGGTTTGTAATATTAAAGGTATGATTCAAAAATGAGTAGACTTGTATTTTAAACAAACGTTGTAACAAAATATTTTGGCGAATGAGAATTTTTGTTGGTATTGTTGGTGGAAAGGTAACTTCTTTTCTTATCCGTTTCACCGACATTTGGGATACCCCATAAATAAAGTGGGTGAACGCCATACTCCACCCTCAGAGTTGGGCATCATTTGCGAATTTCGTAAGTAAACTAGTGTTGCGCATGGCTCTGGCTCTGGCTCGAACTGGCTCACAAAAATTTCTGAGCCAGAGCCAGTGCATGGCTCTGGCTCATGTAGTAATTTTTAGCCAGAACCAAGGCTCATGAGCCAGCTCAACGAAACTTGTGAGCCATGGCTCAATGGCTCAACTTTTCCCCTAAATTCTTCCACTTTTTTTCTAATTTCTCATTTTTTCTCTAATTTCTCATTTTTTTTCTTCCAAATCATCACTTGTTTTTAATTTTTAAAATTTGCCTTTAGCCAGTTCACAATTATGATTTGTGTTGGCTTATTCTCAATAGGTTATTCTCACTTTTTAGCAAAATGTGCATATTAACGAGAAAATTCTTTTTTTATGTTGAGCCATGGCTCTGGCTCATGAGCCAGCTCAACAAAAGTGCGGAGCCAGAGCCATGGCTCATGAGCTGGTTCACCCCTCGGGTGAGCCATGAGCCATGGCTAATTGAGCCAGTGGCTTTGGCTCACGCCAAAAGCTGAGCCATGCGGAAAAACTAAAGTAAACTAGGAACTGCATTTTAGGACTAGTGTTCTCTGATTCTCTAAACTTTGGGAGTGGTCTCTGAGTCAGAATCACGACTACTTTGACTCACGTAATACAAGATTTGGAAAATCGTGTAGGAGAATCAGAAATAAAAAAGAAAAAAATTTTCATTTAAATTTAAATTTTCCAGTCTTGAGAAATAATAAAAAAAACTAAGTCTGGTATTGTCATTAAAGCATTCTGGGAAAGATGATGACTCACAAGTCTGGGAGTCGACTTCAAGAGTGATGACTCTGACCCCCAACCGCAGCGGATTCAGTCATTAAAAGACTCCGGACTTCCAAAAGAAAGATTCGTGTGGAGAATTATATTCAACACATTAGTTACATTGTTACTATCTGAAAGTAAATCAAAATTATATCGTTACTATGTAGTAGTCCTGACCTAATTCGCATGAATGAATGATGACTTTTGATGACTGAATCCGCTGCGGTTTTGAGTCAGAGTCATCACTCTTGAAGTTGACTCTCAGACTTGTGAGTTATCATCCTTTCCCCGANTTGTTACTATCTGAAAGTAAATCAAAATTATATCGTTACTATGTAGTAGTCCTGACCTAATTCGCATGAATGAATGATGACTTTTGATGACTGAATCCGCTGCGGTTTTGAGTCAGAGTCATCACTCTTGAAGTTGACTCTCAGACTTGTGAGTTATCATCCTTTCCCCGAATGCGTAAATGACAATATCGGACTTTTAGTTTCTTTATTATTTCTCAAAACTGGAAAATTTTAATTTAAACGGAAAATTTTATCTTTTTTATTTCTGATTCTCCTACACGATTTTCCAAATTTTGTATTAAGTGAGTCAAAGTAGTCGTGATTCNCCTACACGATTTTCCAAATTTTGTATTAAGTGAGTCAAAGTAGTCGTGATTCTGACTCAGAGACCACTCCCAAAGTTTAGAGAATCAGTCATGACTCCCACAATCAGTGACTGATTCATATCAAACTAGGAGTCATAGAGAACACTAGTCCTAAAATGCAGTTCTTAGTTTACTTACGAAATTAGCAAATGATGCCCAACTCTGAGGGTGGAGTATGACGTTCACCCACTTTATTTATGGGGTATCCCAAATATCGGTCAGACGGATAAGAAAAGAAGTTAGCTTTCCACCAACAATGAGGGTATTCCACATGGCCTGGTTAAGTGTTAAATTTTTATTTGATATATTTTAATGAGTGATATAATGAAGATATCGGGAAGGGTAAAAAGTCAAATGTTGTTATGTTGACATTTATTTTTGACTTTGTTATTACAAAAATTTCCTTCGCCTCTTTTGCATGTTGTAGTTGAGAGGATGCATGAGAGGAAAGCTGAGACCACAAAGTAGTAAGTTTCAATTCTCTCATACATCTCTTCAACTACAACATGAAATAAAAAGTGTGAGTTTGACCCTTTCTCCTCCTCAGTTGACGTTATTTATTTGCATTTTAACAATAAAAATAAAAAGCAAAAAGATGCCCCTGAGCTTATTAAACTTTAACGGAGAGGAAAAATAATCAGACCAATTACAGACGTATAAAATGATGTCACCTTTTTATAAAATAAAAATATTTAAAATTTAACAACTTTTTATCTTATAACCAAAAGCAGGAATACCCTCAATATATTTATATTTATCTCGTTGGAAAAGACAACTCACCCATGGGGCTAATTATATGTTAGGGTTAACCCTGATATGGCGAACTCTGTGTATTATTTTACACACACTTAACCATTCTCGGTTACTAAAAAAAATACATTATGGCACCGAGGTGGCTCACCTATACCNTATTTTACACACACTTAACCATTCTCGGTTACTAAAAAAAATACATTATGGCACCGAGGTGGCTCACCTATACCTCATTTAATTTATGATCCCTGTACCTAGTCAAACCAACCAAAATGTTACCTTCAAGTCTGATAGGAATTTTTACAAAAACTGATTAATCCTAAATAGTATCTGTGTTATATGCTGTCTCTCAAGACAGCTGCATTTTTGTCTCTCACCGAGTCCCTACATTCATTCCTACTATCATTTTCTCAGCTAGTTCCCTTCTTTAACAGTGACCCAAAGTAATACAACCTGATGTCAATAAATCAGTGCTGGTAAAGAGTAGCCTAACTTCCTAATTATTAATTTCTACAAGTCTCTTAACTCTACATTCGGTAAAAAGTGATCGCCTTGAAAAATTTAATTTCATACGTCCTATTTGGGGATGAAAACTTGAATCTGTGTTTGACGATTTCATGACTTTTTGGAGGTATATGTCAATAAAATCTCGAGGACTGCCTTCCGGAAGCGTTACGATATGTTCATTGATGATTTGCCTAAAAAGTTGATTTATTTTTTCATTTATTCTTTCTAAGTGATTCCAGCTGCTCCAATTGAGAAACCTTTTCACAACATCTGGGTAGAGAATAATCACTAACGATTTGAAGGAATCCAAGCGGCCGAGCGTATTGGAAGTTCTGAAAAATTAATAACATTTGTTGTTAACCGTAAACATTGCTTATGCAGCTTTATATTTCAATTAGAACGAGTAAATTTTCATTTCAATAGTTGCTGAATAAAGAATATCTTTTGTTGTTTGAAGCAAAGGTGTTCAGAATCTCCTTCCATCGGACATAAAACAAGATTATTCGCTGTTTAAACCAGAATGAGATTAAGAAAATGTATTTGTATTCAACAAACTCGCAGAACAAANACAAGATTATTCGCTGTTTAAACCAGAATGAGATTAAGAAAATGTATTTGTATTCAACAAACTCGCAGAACAAATTTGTATTAAGAAACCTTGAATTCAGTAAAGAATGCAGTACTATTGTAAGGAAATTTAACAACACGCCGAATTGGGTATTTCGAATATGCTATCCTAGGTGTAAAATGTAGTAAAAACCGGTTAAGTAAATTTGAGTATGCTATTCTAAAGTTCAAAGTTGAATATTCTATTATGAATCAACTTTATCTGAACATTCGGAAAATAAGTGTGTTTGGGATGATATGCCCACATCTATGGAGAGATCATTTTAAGCAGTATCAAAGAGACATTTGTTGGGGAGTGTTAACTCGCATAAAGTAGGTTAGTTTACTTTTAGTTAGATAGTTTACTTTTTATCAGTTATTCATGAATTCGAGTAAAAATAAAGACAAAAACAAATACCAAAGGGGAAGCGACAATCAACACAAACCAGTGTCTAGTCTACACCTGGACAGATTCTGAAGTTGTACTCAAATGGCTCGGAGCAGGACGACGATGGACTACTTTCGTCGCCAACAGGGTTGGTGAAATTCTCGACGCAGCACCATACAAGAATTGGAGGTTTGTCTAAGGACTCCAGAACCCAGCGGACTGCGCCTGCAGAGGAATTTCGGCGGCAGAACTTAAGGAACAAGCTTTGTGATGGAAGGGTCCAGATTGGTTACAACCATTAGCTCTCCCGTTCTTCCCTCATTCACAAGCAGATGAGACTCTTTTGGAAGAAAAGAAGTCGGTACAAATACTGGCAGCGAATGTACTGCTGTCAGAAAACCCAAATTTGTTTGTGCTGAAATTCTCATGTTGAGAAAGATTAAAACGTGTATGTTCATTTCTTCTGAGATTTATTCATAACAGTAACCTCAAAAATAAGAACTCGCGAAAAGGCGGGGAGCTGTCTGTGACCAAATTTAAGAGTCAAAACATCTTAATCAGGGTAGTGCAGCGACTCGAGTTCTTTGAGAAATTTGGCCAATTCGAAGCAGGAAAAACTCAAGGTAAGGAGCAAATTACTGTCGCTCAATCCGTTTCTAGATGCAGAAGGGTTATTGCGCGTGGGTGGGCTTGTGGAAAAGCTGAACAGTCCGGAAGAGACAAAACACCCTGTCATTATTCCATCTAGTCACCACCTCACCACTCATCATTCGGTCCAGACATTTCCAGCTTCTTCATGGAGGGCACCAGCTCACTTGGGGAAGTCTCAGACAGGAATTCTGGATCATAAAGACAAGGAGCAACATTCGAAGGGTAATAAGGATGAGCATAATCTGTCGTAAGGCCAACGCGAAGGTCATGGAGCAGTTCATGGGAGCTCTGCCGACCCCAAGGATAACTCAACCACCAGCATTTTCCCACTGTGGGGTGGATTTCGCAGGTGCATACACAATGCAACTGATCAACGGACGGGGTAAGGTACAAGTAAAATGCTGGATGAGTTTGTTCGTCTGTATGACTACGGAGGCCATACACTTAGAAGCGGTGACGGAGTTGTCGACAGAAGCGCCCCTTGGAACTTTAAAGAGATTCGAAGCGAAACGAGGGTAACCGAGTAACATTTATTCGGACCAAGGGACGAATTTTTTAGGCACAAACACAAATTTTAGGCACAAATTTTTTTTTTAGTTGTGGCGCGCAGGTTTATCTAATCTGTCTGGTGAGAATTTTCTAGTTGACAGGGATCCAATAAGTGTTCAATTCTCCGTCAGCATCTCACCATGTGGGACTTTGGTAGGCTGGGGTCAAGTCAATAAAATTCCATCTCCAGCGAATCGTTGGAGATACAACACTAACACTGGAAGAGTTCATGACGCTATTGAGTCAAGTGGAGGCTGTAGTCAATTCAAGACCACTATATCCGATGTCACCGGACATGGAAGATATGGAGGTGCTTACGCCTGGACACTTCCTAATAGGGCGGCCTTCCACAGCAATATATGAGCCTGACCTCACTCAGACCAAACAAGGAAGTCTATCTCGTTGGCAAAGCAGTCAAAGGATGCTGCAACATTTTTGGAAGAGATTGACAACCTAATACATTCTATCTCTCCAGCAACCTCAGAAGTGGAAAAAACCAAACGAAAACTTGAAAGTTGGAGATTTGGTTATTATCAAGGAGGAAGGACTTCCTCCAATGAAATGGAAACTGGGTTGAGTGATGGAAGTCCATCCTGGCCAAGATAGGAAGGTGCGTGTGGCTAGCATCGAAACAGCCAACGCGCTTGGAGAGACAAAGACTGGGCAGTGGAAAACTACATTCAGTGTGTACAGCCGGCGCATCGTCGAATTTTTACCAATCTATGCTAAAGAAGATTGAAACATTTTTATAACAAATATTATTTAGTCGTAATTCAACATTATTAGTAGTAAGTTATTTCACTGTGTGTGATCATTGTAATCTAAAGTGTTTGTTTTTGTCTAGGACAGCTACTTCCTGGACACCCGATTCGTTATTGTTAAAGGGATGTGCTGCAGGGGCAACAGTTTTCTCTCTGCTCATTGATTAAGCTCAAGCAGAGTGAGTTAGGTGGTGGCTCCTGCGAATCATGCAGGCAGAGAGCATGGCAGCGCATTCTCAGCTCTGAGTCATGGTTGGATCGAGTTGGGCTTCAGAAAGTAGTAAGAAGTCCAAAATTTAAAGTAACTTAGTAAATGGGATGACCTTGTCAGGTCATATAGCGGAGAGTGTTTGGGATGGTTTGCCCATATCTGTGGGGAGATCATTTTAAGCAGTATCAAAGAGAGACCTTTTGTTGGACACTGCTAACTCGTATAAAGTAGGGTAGTTTACTTTAAGTTAGATTAGTTTACTTTTTATCAGTTATCCATGAATTAGAGTAAAAATAAAGAAAAACAAATACCAAAGGGAAAGTGACCAATCAACACAAACCAAAACAGCCCAGAGCTTTCAAAGTGTGAGCTTACCGACACCTTGTATATCTGTATTCACTGTGGAAACTGCTACATTTTGTATTCTGCTGTTTTTGGCAGTGGTTTTGAGAATAATTAAATGCAATTATTGTTGATCAACTTGGTTCTCTGCTTTCTTCAATTTACCTAATAATAAAGCCATGTGCTTTGTCATTAAAGAGGATTTTTTTGAACAATATTTTTTTGCTACTAGTTGCATGCACAATCTCACGTGACAATTTTACAAATAGTGACAGGTTCAGAGCCTAGGATTTGGAACGGTCTTCAGGAATATTCAAAAAATAACATCACAACGGCAGTTAAAGTGCAATGCGGCCATGGCTTTGAAAAAATGTATTAATCGCCCAAACTTTCAGGATTGCCATGTTTTATATTATATATTCAGTCATCTCATATGTAAATTACCAATCAACGAATTTTGCTGAACAACTGTGGGGAATGAGTCAAAATGTNTATTCAGTCATCTCATATGTAAATTACCAATCAACGAATTTTGCTGAACAACTGTGGGGAATGAGTCAAAATGTAGAGTAGCCAGTGTATTTCTAGACTGGACAATTGTTCTACTTATTGCACAGGAGTTTATAATTCATGCTTATTAACCTTGGGGATTAGAGCCTCGCTTGGCTACTCTGACATNTATTCAGTCATCTCATATGTAAATTACCAATCAACGAATTTTGCTGAACAACTGTGGGGAATGAGTCAAAATGTGGAGTAGCCAGTGTATTTCTAGACTGGACAATTGTTCTACTTATTGCACAGGAGTTTATAATTCATGCTTATTAACCTTGGGGATTAGAGCCTCGCTTGGCTACTCTGACATTACGAGTCTCCTCACATATACACACCTAGCCCAAACAGAACTCCCACAGTACAAACCGTGGAATGCCATGATCAAAATGCAAACAATAGCGTTATCTTTGTTCTCTTTATTTTTGACGTTGCTAATTGTGCATATTAATGATTAGAAAACAGGATGACAGTGTGAACTGTACTGTACATAATTGCAAAATGATACATTCTGAAAGACAATCAGAAACAAAGACATCAAAGTGATTGAGAGGGATACCCATAAATATCGATTGCCTCGCTTTTAGCAGTAATACAAGAGCGACAAACTGAAACTGACACCAGCTTGTAATATAAAGTAGCGTTATTAGAACATTGCATGGGAATACACAAGTAGAATAGTTGCCTGACAGAATCCTCCGAGTTCACGTTTCTAGATAGAAATATGCGAGTCTCCTCTTAGCATGGTGGAATAAATTCGAATAGAGGCTACAAATTTATTATATTTAGCAGGTTCGGTATATGAAATTACTGCAAAATACGTATGCTGATGAGAAATACAACAACACGAGGAAAGTGTAACTTGCACAAAGGCAGTTGGAAATCGTTAGAACCAAACTTCACAAAAATCCGACTACGCGTCGAATTGCTTTACACGGTTAGGGATTTGACACGTGGCTCATCCTAAATAACATATTCCAATTAGGGGACACCCTTTTGATTAGGATTCCAATAAGAAGCGACGAAAACTTTATTTTTCAAGGTTCAAACATATGACTCATGGAACGGTCGAAACCCCAAAACAAGACAAGTTGCGTAAGCTGCATCCAATTAACAATTTACTGACAACCGCCAATCTGCAACTTGCTTGCGCAGAAGAAAACACTAATTAGATTATAACTTTTCAGAACAAACGCGATTGATATATATTTTAGAAAGCCTAACGAGCGTGTGTAACAAACTTTTTAAGAATAGAGGGNATTTATTATATTTAGCAGGTTCGGTATATGAAATTACTGCAAAATACGTATGCTGATGAGAAATACAACAACACTAGGAAAATGTAACTTGCACAAAGGCAGTTGGAAATCGCTAGAACCAAACTTCACAAAAATCCGACTACGCGTCGAATTGCTTTACACGGTTAGGGATTTGACACGTCGCTCATCCTAAATAACATATTCCAATTAGGGGACACCCTTTTGATTAGGATTCCAATAAGAAGCGACGAAAACTTTATTTTTCAAGGTTCAAACATATGACTCATGGAACGGTCGAAACCCCAAAACAAGACAAGTTGCGTAAGCTGCATCCAATTAACAATTTACTGACAACCGCCAATCTGCAACTTGCTTGCGCAGAAGAGAATACTAATTAGATTATAACTTTTGAGAACAAACGCGATTGATATATATTTTAGAAAGCCTAACGAGCGTGTGTAACAAACTTTTTAAGAATAGAGGGCAACCTCGAAAAGTAAGACAGGCACCTGTTCTAAACCATACGTAGACCTTCCCATCCACATAACCAAACCAATTGCAAAAACGTTACAAATGTTATTGGACCTAACTTAAATAGGACAAACCAAAAATCTGATTTTAAATGGCAAAAGTCGAAAATACAACGTAAGTAGATCCTATGATCAAAATTCCTCCTTGGAGCAGACACTATGCCATCATCGAAGTCTCGCATTCATCAGAGGTCAAAACTCTTTACTTTACACGCAAATGACCACACAAATGATCATAAAAAAGTAGACAATCTCGGATTAGTAACATAAAATCGACGTCAATTTGCTTCATTTCACTATAAAGTTTATGAAAAACATCTCTGATTTGGCACATAGTCTCACCATCTCCAACTATAAGCTAAACTCAGACAAAATATGTTCGTGCTTGCTAATTGTTTCTTAGCACTAATAAAAAAATAATTACTAATTGGGCAAATTGTATATGAAATAAGACTGATTTATACAGAAACATCCAATTCCATGTTAACATCTTTTGCATTGCCTAGGTTACCCTGTGGTTCGTGAATGTGCTAATTTAGTCTGATAAACTAACTTGTCGTCCAACGAGGTCGATTACAGAGCGTTATTTTTGTTTTATTTGGCCAGCTAATCTTCACTGTGTCTACCCTCCTGCCAACATTAAAATTCTGAAATTTTTAACTCTCACTCTTAAACACATTTTACATCCAGCAGAATTGTCACTTTTTGTCNTGCTAATTGTTTCTTAGCACTAATAAAAAAATAATTACTAATTGGGCAAATTGCATATGAAATAAGACTGATTTATACAGAAACATCCAATTCCATGTTAACATCTTTTGCATTGCCTAGGTTACTCTGTGGTTCGTGAATGTGCTAATTTAGTCTGATAAACTAACTTGTCGTCCAACGAGATCGATTACAGAGCGTTATTTTTGTTTTATTTGGCCAGCTAATCTTCACTGTGTCTACCCTCCTGCGCACATTAAAATTCTGAAATTTTTAACTCTCACTCTTAAACACATTTTACATCCAGCAGAATTGTCACTTTTTGTCCAACAGGTCAAAACACCAAAAAAATAGACTTGAAATTGAGAATCGCGACGTCCATTCCAAACTCCACAGTGTCCAACGTACTGAATTCAACGCGAAACCGGCGAAATTACAAGCAAGTTGAACTTCCTTCGCCAAAAATTCAGCATAAACAACACGGCCGTAAAATTCGATCAAAACATCTGATTCGTATAATTGACATTCTAACTGATTGAGAAGATCTACCGAGCCAGAATCAGATTGCAAAAAATTTGAGCGTCTCACAGTACACTGTCTGGAAGACCATCCATGAAGATTTGAACAAAAAAATTAAAAGGAAGCCCCTAGTACATGCGCTGAAGCANTAGAGAAGATCTACCGAGCCAGAATCAGATTGCAAAAAATTTGAGCGTTTCACAGTACACTGTCTGGAAGACCATCCATGAAGATTTGAACAAAAAAATTAAAAGGAAGCCCCTAGTACATGCGCTGAAGCAATCCAACATCGAAAATTGGAAGAGAAACTTCCGAAAGCAATACGAGGGTCATCTGAAAGGTCAAATGTCCGAATATGCAGTAACAATCGACGAAGCACTCTTCTTTCTTCAAGACTCCGAAGGTATCAGACGAATTTACTACACCAGTTCATCGAAACAAGACCCCAAATATTATTGTCACAAAAAAGAAAAGTTTGGTGACAGATTCATGGTTGTTGGTGCTATGACTGGTCGGGGGACTGTGACTTTGATCAAAGTTCCAAAAAAAGTCAAGGTAAACTCTGACTACTATATTGAACATGTTTTGAAACCTTTACTTGAAGAATCTGTGGCTTCATTGTACCCTGGCGAGTTGGACGAAATGTTTGTCCATCACGACACAGCTTCATCGCATACTTCAAAAAAACCACGGCTTACGCAGCAGATTTAAAGACGAGACTTGGGATGAGCATCATTCCGAAATCAGAAATACCTGTAAAAAGCCCTGACACTAGTTCCATGGACTTTTCGTTTTTGGATTCCTCAAACGAAGGCTTTATTTGCGAAGAGCAAGAACAATGGCTAGAGTTTGGAAAATACTACAACAGGAATGAAATGATGTTTCACAGGAAATGGTTCAAAATGTTTACGATTTATGGAAATGGCGCTTATTGTTAGTTAAAGAATCGCATGGACAACACATTGTGCACACAAAAAAATTCACAGACGAAAATTGTTCATGTAGGATTTTTTTTGTCTGGCTAAATAAAACAAAAAAAAAAGACTAAAAATTAAAATGTTGAAATAACTGTGCATTGGCACTAGGGACAGATTTTTCGCAAAGTCGATTAAGTTCATTATGGTTTGAATATCATAGTCCTCATGTGTTTCATAATAACTATTATCTGATTCAAAATATACTCATTAACTTTATCATAGTTTTCAACATTTGATTCATGATACAATTCGTCACTTGTCTTTGATTCATTCACAATTTAAAGTCATGATTTTGCCATCGCATTTGACGGCATCCCTCTCCAGGTTTTATCAATTCATATATATTGTCAAAATATTTGTTGTTCGGATTGGCCTTACCAGAAGAGGTAGATGATTCGTTGTCGAACACAAATTATCGCAACGTTTTCATAATTGGTATTCGAATGACTTGTTTCGCGGATTTGTACAACTTTGCGAAACTTTACTAACCAATTTGTAGGTTTGGTGCATAAGAGTAAACATCTGAACATTAGAATTAAAGNACTAACCAATTTATAGGTTTGGTGCATAAGAGTAAACATCTGAACATTAGAATTAAAGTTTATATTCAAACAAGTGTCAAATACAGCTGAATATTCTAAATTTGACCTTTCAGAAGCAGCCATTGTAATACTTTTTGCGACATCAAAACCGTGTTCGAACTAAACTTATAATAAACTAGCCTTTATTTAATAATTTTTGCCACTACTGTCTAACTATAATTACCTATTTCTTCTATTTTTAATAGTTTTATATTTTAATAAATGGAATGGCGATTTATATGAAATTTTCATAAAACATACGCGGTGAATAACAAACGGTGGTTTAAACAAAAGAGCAGTATATGTGAAAGGGATTTTGTTTTTCAACTTCAAAAGACTTCAAGGTATAAAAGATGTCATGTAGAATGTTGGATTCAAAATAACTGTGACTGAAAACAAATAATAATTGTGTCTGAGATGCACAAAACTGTAGCAATCACCTGAACTAAAGTAAAGTTGTAATGAACACTCGGAAGAACTAACAAAGCATAAATCTCTCCAGCACTTGAGTTCGCAGTTAATTATTAATTCTTACAATTCAAAATCATCCAAAATGTTTTGAAGTTTCTGGTCATTGTGATCTAATCTTTCTCCGGCAAAAATTCTCCACAAAGAATTTACGACGGCGAGTTTGAATCTTTTCTGCAACGGGACTGCTTTGCCATTCTGTTGCTTCAACCATTCAGTTACATCATTTACTTCGTCCATAATAAGTTCTTCCATTGAACTTTTTCCAAAACCAACGTCACGAAGATGACGTAAAGCAAAGCGACGTTGTTCAACCCAAACATCTCCGGTCGAATTTATAATACCTGGACAAATTAAAACAGTCACTTTGATTATTATACGAATAAGCTAAAACACAATTTTAATCCTGGTAATGAAAAATCACTATTATCTCAGCAAAATGAAACAATTTTCAAGTAATTGCATTTCAACATAAGAATGCATCTCATAAAATCTCTAATGCAAAAATTTCAACAAGCAAATTATATTTTCAGGCCACAAATATTTCATTACAATTCAAAGGTAAGTTTCTCAATGCGTTGTGCCAGGCACCGAGACAACACAAGAAAGCTTCAGTATACCAAAAATCACGAATAGAAACTCACGTTTTGAAACTTGCCAGACAATATTGTCGATGCATGAGTTTGCATGAGTTTTTATATTTCGATTCGAACAGTTGAGAAATATTCCTGTGTCAACCGAAAAAAAATTTTTTTTTTCATATAAAACGACGATTTGGCAGTTTAAAATTGGTTGTAATATACTACTTGTTCAACCATACAGAAAAAATCCTGTAGATTGTGAAAGTGATAAATTTGAAACCCGTTAAACCAAACTTGCCTCCATCAAGCTCTTATTAAGCAAACTCTTCAGTGGATTCATCTAATGCAATATGCAATACAATGACAGCCTCATCTATGTTAAGAAAAAGTGACAGCACTGCATAAAATACACCCCACTACTTATGCCATATCCGACAGTATTTATTATAATATCCCTTACCAAAGGGCTTAACTAAAGTGCTAAAAATTCTCATAAGTACGTATTAGTTTTTTAACATAAAAAAACTTCGTCGAAACTTTGTCTTTCCTGTTTTTATTTCTAAGTGTGTAGAAATGAATTATTGTTAGATTTATTAAACAGAAAAGTCAATGTCTTCAGAAAATGTCAGCTCATTCACAAATTGTGTCGTGGAAAATATTTTTGGGTGGAGTTATTAAATTTGAAATTTAATAACATAATCTTATCGTGTCGTTTCGCTTCCTAGTTTTGAGTTTTTAGTATTCCAGTCGTGTCGTTTTGATGCCTAGCTTAATCAAGACTTTTAAGTATTCCAGTTGTGTCGTGTGTACGGAGGAGGAGATGCCATTTCCTTGTGTCCAGGCTAAACACGATATGGCATGTTGAGAAGCATATACGTTAGGCTTAAAAAATGAAATTGGTCTTCGATACCAATTTTCATATATATCGTTACTAAATTAAAGCATTTCAATATCTAATTTAACTTGTTGCTTTAGTGGAGGAAGCCAGTAAATATCTGTAAAGAATGTTACTTATGCCAAATTTCTATAAAATTCCTAGTGTAAGAAAAGTGAAGAACGAAAGATGGATGTTTGCAAGACGCCCATTCCATATATAAATTCTGGAATAACTACCACTTCCGCTCACTTTATAAATTTTCGTCATTGTCCATGCCAATTTTCGTCAAGTTTGACACAAGTGACCACTTACCCTACCCCTCTAACGAAGTTTTATTTATAATAACATAAGTAGTTGCACATAACTGGCATGTTAGATACCATTATATCATGTTCCATTGCTTTACCTCCAGGTTCTCCCAAGACGAACTGGAAAGCTTTATTGTTATGTCTTCCAGTAAACGCCGGTTCATTAAATGCTTCTGCAATTAATTTTGCACCGTGGATACAAATTCCCCATAATGGACCAGCTTGGAATCCCACTATTGGACCATAAATTTTGGAGTACCTTGCCATCCCGTAGTGTGGAAATTTTCCAAATTTTGTCACATTCCCGAACAACGGCAACCGCCATGGCCCTAATTAATAATGTTTTAATTAAAACTCCAGTTACTTAAAATGTCAAACTTCAACAGTCTACAATGGGAATTGCGAACCTGGCGGAAAGTTTGATTTTTTTGGAAAAAATATAAAGGTGACAAGTAGCAATGTGATAGAAGTGTACAATATCATTAGTTCTAACATTTCACACAATTTCACAATATTTGCACTTGCACGGTCAACCAAAAATAAAATACAAATCAACACATTTGATTTCTCATGAATCTTCTCAGGTTTTATGCGAATGGACTCCAACTAAATTATTAACCACGAACAGCGTAATTGGAGGAATTTATGGAATTGTCATGTCTGTTTGTCCGTTCGTCCTTCCGCATCACCTAAAATGGGCGGAGTTATCATGTAGGCGTTATAATTAGCTTCACAACTAACTTGATGTTACTTTGTTGAGGGGTTTTGGTGATAATGCGACAAATCCTTCATCGCTGCTACTTTGTTGATTAATTGTTTCATGCTCTGCTTATCTCAACATATTTCTATGTTGTTACACTTGCCTTTTGGTATATAAGTGTTGCTCTAACAGTATACCAATTCTACCGCAGTATACTATTTCTAAGTGTCGCAACTTGACTGTGGAAATCTGTATTTTTTCCCACTTTTTTTCTATTATTTCAAGTATTTTTCGTTGTCTCTCTGTATACATTCATTTTGCACGTAAAATTGTGTCCAAGTTTGAATTACTAATACTTTGATGAATCCATTGATAATGTATCTACTTTGCTCAATATATCCAATAATTTACTTTTTCTTACTGGTGCTACTGCTAAAATATGGACTGCGCCATCGCTCTGCATAACTCTAAGTATTCTGTTGCACTATTTGTCTCCAAGTGTCTCTACTGCGATTTGTTTACTGTTTATGAATCTCTTTAGTATAATCTACTAGGTGTATGTGGTTAATTATCGTAAGCTCTATTTCCACCACTATCTACGTAGCTCTTCATGTCTCGACGTAGATGTGCATTTTTCTTTTTAGCTCATCGTGTCTCAGTAGTGTATTATAGCTCTACATATATTCACGTATCTCTAAGTTCATTCGTGCAGTTCATCGTGTTCGTATACCTCTATACGTATCTCTAAGTAGTATCTCAACTGCTCTTGATGGTTCGCGGCTTCTAAGGGTTAATACTAATTTTTTTTCTCTTCCATTTTTTTTTTAATTTGCAGTTTACATAACATGTGCCAAATTCTGTTGTGATTTAATAAACTAACCCAATTACTTTTGACCTTACCATCTTTCTAATGATTAATGATAGCTTTCTTTTTTATCAATGGATAATCGGATAATGAGAAAGGTTGAAAGTTAAATTACGAATATAGATGTTGCAACCGCGTAAATACAATAACCGTAGTGATACGTGGGGGAAAATTTAGTTATGTATACGCGCTTAGTAGCACTCAAGGTTACGCCAGGACTTGTAGAGCTGCGTAGACACGTTTCGACTCAAATAACGCTACAGAAAATACGAGGAGAAACCTTGAGCCACATGCATCTCAACAGTTATATAAAAATGCTTAATTTAGTTGCACATTGTTTTATACTTTAAGTAAGGAAACATTGATTGCTTCTAACATAAATAGTTTATCAAAAATTCTGACAATACTTAAATTGTTTTAACCAAAAGATGAAGAATAAAAATTTATTGGTTTCACAAGGGGAAGCAAAACAATGATGCTAGTTTTCATTTCGACAGTTGAATTGAAAGCTAGTGAAATTGTGCTAATAGTTACTCCAATCATAGTAAAATTATAATAAATAACTACCGTATAAATCGAATCGATGCAAAACATAGATACTCAATAAAATTATGATTAGAACGGCATCACACAGTGAAGTGAATAAATCTGTCAACAACATTATACCATTATTTGGCTTGAAGTAAAGTAAATTTGCTCACAATACGTTTGATGATATTTGTCGTATTATACGGATGAGGTTTGTACAATTGAGTGTCTCACAACAAGAACACCATAACTGTCATTAACAAAATAAAAAGTGAAAGTTGTTTACAAATAATAATTTTTTTTATAATAAACAAACACGTTTGAAAGATAGATGTGAACGTGGATTTATCTGAATTAGAAGAGGAGCAAAAACAAAAAATTATAGACATGAATTACATCATGAGTTCTATGACCTACACAACAGTTTTTCAAGAGTTAAATTTCCGCTTTACATTGTCATTCGTTAATGTAAAAGGATTTTTTTCTAAACTTATTCAAATTATTTCTATCATCCGCCAAACTAAACCATATTAACAAAGAAAAGTACAGAAAATGAAGACTGTTACAACACAGATGTAGAGAGCAATAGCTACGATGTGGGAATTTGAGCATAAGACTCAATCTCCACTACTGTACTCATAAATGAGACATTAGACTCCTTACCTGGCAATGAATTACCAGGAAGGAGAGTTTCGGAGTTGTATTGAGATTGAGAACAGGATTCAACAGATCGGCTCTGTAGCACAAATGGTAGTGCGTTGGGTCCGGAATACCCAAGACGTGGGATCATACCCCACCAGAGACCAAATTTTTGTGACAATCTTTGTCTCAATCTCAAAGTGGCGGGTCAGCCCCATCACAACGATAGGACCAAGGACTGCATTATGTCGGAAGAGAAGGACATTTACGATCAGAAAAAGTGGCCCTTGATGAAGATGTAAGTTTTATATATTGGCAGAAGTTAATGTTTTTGAGAATGAGTAGTAACTTTGGATTTTTTCAGGATATAATATGCATACCAGGCTGCGGAAAGATTGATTGGGAACTGCCCACCGTCAAAAAATTTTAAATTTTTGGCGAATTTTATGACTCTGGATCTTACAACACAAACTAGTATCCTGCCTTCATTCATGACATAAGGGCGAGTGAACCGACTAGGCGGGGTTGGAGATCGTCAACGGATATTAGTTTTTGAATGTTTTCCTCAGAAGAAAATTGAATACTAAAATCTGTCCGCCTGTACATGTTCTGTACAGTGTTTGGAGTTACCAAGAGCCAATTTGATTGGGTGCAAAGAAAAATATCAGCCCGAATGATTAGACCTGAATGACGATTTTGGTCATCAAAATCGACCAAGAAATCTTCCAGTTCACCTGCTTATATTGACAATTTTTTAAATGATTAATTTAATTTGAATGCTATGCAACCACCCTTCTTTTGATGCTAAAGGTTTTTGGCAAGATTTAATTTAAATTACCTCTAAACGTTTTACGCATAAACTAAAAGTCAATTAAATTTTAGCGAAGTTTCACGTTCACTAGTCTATCCTCATTGCTTTCCGGATATTTTAAATAAAATTAATTATTATGGCATAAAGCTTTCATGACTACAGTGGAATCACAACTTGAATGTCGATTATTTATTATTTATTATTGCACATTTCTGTATGTTCTCTACCAAGCAATATTTTTGGTTGCGACAATGGATAAGAATACTTATATTTAGATTTTGCAGAATCATGAAACCGGAAATACATACATACTTTTACTGATGCTAGAACTAAACTCATCTGATTGGGATAGCGCAAATGAAGTTATTAAAAAAATTGTATTCCAACCGCTTGTTTGAATGCCGAGCGTACAGATGAAATTCGGGCAACAGATATTTTAACTACATAAGCAATACCAACGAAAAAGTTGGTTGCGTCTATAGTTATGAGTACACAAAAAATAGACTTCATAAACGGTAAAGAGATAATTATTTTAGGTTTATTTAACTTATTAGCTTTCGCACAATCAAAACCCTTTCAGGTGTTTGATAGCGTGGTTCTAAAACTACATACTTTGCATGCTTTACATAAAATAGGCTGAGCTATTTTATGTACTATGATAAACGTATTTTATACGTTTATCTTACTCTGTTGGGAAACATTTTCGGCATTTTTGCATTAGGACATGGGTCCAGACTCATAGTCACGAAAATACAGTCTGACTGGCTGCAGGCCTAGTCAAAGTCCTTAAGGATTGAAAATCCAAGAGAAACAGCTCTTATACCAGTTCTACATAGTTAGCCTAGCTCAAGGAAACAAACCGATCCAGATCTGTAGCCACAGAACATTTGTTAACCGAATGACACAATGGTAAAATGTGTCATCCGGCGACCTTTTGAGAAAAGATAATTGGAAGCGCTTTATTTAGTATGATAAAAAGCGTTTATAACTGAAAACATACAGCATCAATTACTAAAATAAGGATTGTGGATGCATCGACGGACAGACAGGCTGGTTTTAATTCTCATAAACCACTCCAGCTGTGCTGTTCCCGGTTACCATAGAATCATGGTAACATCTCTTTAATTTTCCACTAAATTGCAAATCACGGAAATTTTTAAATTAAAGATATCAACTTCCCACGATACTTGTTGCATAATAAGCTCTGTGAAATGTAAACTCTTTCAGCATGATTTAACTACATGTGAGGTTGATTATAACAAGTAGTGTGTACAGTATATTTTCAAACCTGGTGCAGAATAAAAGGATTATTGGACCTTTTTGATACTTTGTCAAATTTGAATCCCTTTTTTCAAATTTGTGGTTACAAACTTTAATTGTTTTACCTCATTCCCATAAAATAATTGTTCAGCAATCTAACCCACTAACGCTTGCAAAATTCAAGTAAAATCTAATAAAATAATTTTTTTTTGTATATCCAGCGGCTTTAAATTGTTAATAACATCATATAATTTAGATTTTAACAAAATGCAATGTCATGAAATTACACGTTGTGAAAAAAAACAATTTTTTTTAATGTCCTTGACTACTGAAAAAAATTTTATTTTTATATTTGTAGTCACTAACCTACGATTGTGGGCCAAGAACACTAAATTAGTTTTTTTAATTCAAATTAATTAATTTAAGCGTTACTTAGTTTTTACTACTTAATTAACTCCAAGGTTGAAGCTAAACCATCAAAACATTTCAAACACAATTAGATTCATCCATACTTATAATACGCAAACTGCATGCCTTATTTGGCAAGTGCATACGTGGCTCGAATCCAATAAATCCCTGATTGATTTAATATAATAAACTTATTATTAACTGTTGGCTATGTTAGTATTAGGAGGGTATTGTGATCGCCATGCTGTCTCTATGGGAAGCTCTATTTAGCTCTTCTCATATTTACGTGTTCATAGTCATGTCTACGTAGATTTAAATCCCTCAACGTATCAAACATCTCTAATCAGTTCGAGGTTTCTACGTTTATCCACATAATTTATAAATTAACAATATGTCCAAAGGAACCTTAGTTTCTCACTTTGAGAAAAGCCAAATCATATTCTAACTTGTGAAGAACATTCGAACGCCAGAATTAATAGAATCATTGGTAGACCTACTTCCTGCATCCAGTTCATGCTCAACGAAAATTCGAAAAGGGTATCAAAGATGCTCCAAGTTCGAAAATCTCGCTCAATGATAAACGGCATTCTACTATAATCCAGTAATGATTCATTCTCAGCGGCTAAAATCAAGGATAATTGAAATTTCAAATTAGTCCTCTCATAGCGGAAATAGTTCTAAACGATTTGACGTATTTAATTGAACGAAGTGGCTCAAGAAACTTTCATTTTCAACAGCACCAAAGGAGAAACGTTTGGTATGGGCAAGCGAAAACATTGCTAGGGAAGATATATGTAAAAATACCTTCTGGATGGCCAAAAAAAATGGAAGGTTAACGGCCTTGATGGTTACAGCTCATAATGATCCTCGCGAAATAGATATCATATTTTCAAATAGATCCACAGACGTAGGAATGTTTGTGATTTTGGTAGGGATTTGCTTGTTCGGCAAAACTTCATCGGAATATGAAACACTATTACAATATTTGTAAGAATACGCAAATCATCTTGAGACTTGTTTCCTACCATCCCTCCATCAATTTATTCAAGATGAGGGTATTTGCATGCAAGAAGGCGCCTGAAGTCACGCCACCCGTTCGGCAGTTGCTTACCTAAGGCGAAAATGTTTGGACGTTATGATATGGCCTGCGAGTTCCCCCGACCTGAACCTAATAGAAAATGTGTGGGCATGTGAGGAGACCTGTTATATGTTATGGGAACATAATTTCAGTATCAGGAATATATCAAATTTGTGGTGAAACATCCTATACTCATTGTTGAAAAGTGCCTCCTTTACACTAAATAGAAGACATTACATGCTCATTCTTGCAAAAGAATGATAAATTAAATAGTGATGTGGAAAGTGGAAGGGCTTGGATCATTTAATCGAATAAGCGGAATGAAAGAGACAATTGAACACGCGACACTTTTTTAATCAGCCTCCCATATATTCTTTCCGCACACCTCACACTTGGCGATTTCTAATTCAAAACTGGCCAAATCTTTGAAAATGTTCAAATTAAATTTTCTAGGGTCTAATTACCTCTCTTAACTGATTATCTAGCTAAAAAATACTTAAATTACATTTTTTTTTCAAAATTTGCATTTTTGACCGCGGACGCAGGATTTGGGTGGTTATTCACTATCTCCGCCTGTCATTTTCACCAAATAGAAATTTATTATGATATAACTGAAAAAATATGAACAAGGTGAATACAATTTAAGGAGAATATTCCTTTGACGAAAAAAAAAAAAATTATCAATATGAATTAGGTTTAGAAGTAAACTCCAAATATCAAATTGAATAGAACCCTCGGGTTTAAATATAATAAATACGGTGTATGAGGTTGTAGTGNATTAATTATAAATATGAATTAGGTTTAGAAGTAAACTGTAAATATCAAATTGAATAGAACCCTCGGGTTTAAATATAATAAATACGGTGTATGAGGTTGTAGTGACGTAATCCTTAACGCGAATTTATACTCAGACAGCGCTCCGTCACGTAAACTCAACTTGACGGACGAGTCAAAGTTAAACATGTTTAACTTTTGTCGAATGGGGCTTTACGCAAACGGAAGGGGGTAACGTCAAGTGCCGTAAGAGTATAAATTGGCATCCGTCACGAAAGTTAGCTGACGGAAGGTGACTTTGTCGTGACGGATGAACTGTCGTCTGAGTATAAATTAGCCTTTAGGTTAAATTCAATTATGGAATTAGTAAGAATTTTTTTTTTGGCTCAGAAATATTTGGTTCGTATAAATCTTTATACAGTGGGAATAGCTGGGGAGTGGAGAATGACACCCAAGTTCACACACCCCATCCGAACTGAACAGCTTATATGGGAACAACATTTTTCACTAGTATCATTAATTAATGAGGTTCCGATTTTACAATAGTAGATTGACCTATACTCTTGTTTTAGAGCGTTAAAAGTAGGTGAGGGGGGGGGGGGGGGGGGCAGATGCCCAAATGCAAAAGGTGTCAAAATTTGAGGTTTGTTTTTGAAAGAAATAATTTTGCTAATTCATTGCTTTTGCTAACTAATAATAGTTTTACGCTTAATTTTTTTTTCTCATTACTGGAATGAGTCTACCACCACACCTGCGACTAATAGTTATAAAAATTAGTTACCGCTACCCTGAGGATACTTACCAACAAGTGATGGAAAGGTATAATGCCCATCCATCTACAATTAACCATCAAATTCGAAGTAAGGGTACCATAAAAAATATTATTGACAAGTTTGAATCGTCGTTCACACTGTTGGACTTGAAACCAAAAAATTTCCAGAAACCTGCAACTGGAGAAGAAATGGCATCAGCTGTCATAGCTGCTGCTTTACTCGATCCACACACGACAACTAGGAAGCTCGGTCTGGATTCCGGAATTAGCCAAATGTCAGTAGTGAAAATTCTAAAGCAGAACAATTTTCACCTCTACAAAATGCAAATACTGCACATGTTAAAAGACGACGATGCGGATCGGCGATCAGATTTATGCTAATGGGCACGTGACATGTGCCATAAAAACCCGGAATGGACGCGCTGCATTATTTTTAGTGACGAATGCTCAGTTCATTTAAATGGAGAAGTCAACCGGCAGAATTTCAGGCTTGTAACAAATAGTCCAAAAATTACTTTTACAAAGTCGTAGTTAGTCAGATCCAAATATACGCACCCTGATTAATACTTGAGTAATAATCAGTCATATTGCGATTGCATATTTGGGTGTCCTTCATGATTTTAATATTCTATCCATTATATTTCAAATTAAATCATTCAGTTCCTAACCTTACGCGCAAAATAGTTGTGCCCGTCTATGGTCTCTGGGTGGGGNCAAATTAAATCATTCAGTTCCTAACCTTACGCGCAAAATAGTTGTGCCCGTCTATGGTCTCTGGGTGGGGTGTGAGAACTTGGGTGTCATTGTCCACTCCCCGGCTATTCCCACTGTATATAAAATACGCCGTTACTAATTCGATTCCNTGAACTTGGGTGTCATTGTCCACTCCCCGGCTATTCCCACTGTATATAAAATACGCCGTTACTAATTCGATTCCTTAACTTAAACTATTTTTAATTTTTCGAAAGTTCAATTGGGGCAAGTACAAATTGAAATGTAGATAAAGGTTAACCAAATTTAGATAGAATGAAAAAAATATCGATTGAAGGTGGCTGAAGGTGGGAGTTTGAAGTTGCGCCATGCAATTACATGTAAATAATTTTTTTTCCCGTACCCTACTGCAAATTCAATTTTGGGCCAAACTTTTGAAAATTTAAACGAAAATCAATAGTTGTAACAGGAATAGACTTGAGCAAAAAATTTGTTTTTTAAGTCATATTTTTTTTTCAATTTTGGCCAATTTTGGATTAGGAATCGCCAAGTGTGCACCTGCCCAAACATCCATTCATAGAAAGGGTATTCCGATGAGTAGACATTCACACTTTCATCCTTTAGTCTCTCTGTTTACTATAGAGTTAATATATCTAACTAAACCAAATTGCAGACAAGTTGATGCAGGTTNTGAAGGTGGCTGAAGGTGGGAGTTTGAAGTTGCGCCATGCAATTACATGTAAATAATTTTTTTTCCCGTACCCTGCTACAAATTCAATTTTGGGCCACACTTTTGAAAATTTAAACGAAAATCAATAGTAGTAACAGGAATAGACTTGAGCAAAAAATTTGTTTTTTAAGTCATATTTTTTTTTTCAATTTTGGCCAATTTTGGATTAGGAATCGCCAAGTGTGCACCTGCCCAAACACCCATTCATAGAAAGGGTATTCCGATGAGTAGACATTCACACTTTCAACCTTTAGTCTCTCTGTTTACTATAGAGTTAATATATCTAACTAAACCAAATTGCAGACAAGTTGATGCAGGTTNTCCTTTAGTCTCTCTGTTTACTATAGAGTTAATATATCTAACTAAACCAAATTGCAGACAAGTTGATGCAGGTTTTTATTAAGTTTTGTAAAAGTATTCCTGCTTTTGTGTGCTCACGATGGACTGGGGAAAGAAAGGGGTGTTATGACTTTGATATTAATTTCAACTTCTAATGGTGTTAAAGTTAGATTAATTATTTGCAATCGGTTTTTCTGCTCCACCAAGAGCAACAGAAACGACTGAGAAAGAGCATTCAATGTTGTAAGGTGCGTGACTGCTCAAATTAACTTGGTTGAATTATGTAACTTTTCATATCTTCTAACATTATTTCGTAACAGATTGTAAATGTTTAAATCGCCATCACATGAAAAAATGACGTCAAACTGCTGCAATCAATTTAGTTAAGCCACAGTACATTGCATATTTTGCAGTTATTCAGGAAAAAAGTTATCCTTTAGAAAATAAATTACTAATGGTATACTTCTATGCATTCATCAGGACAAAAGCGTCCAGTGAAATTAAAAGTTGAAAATTAATATTTCTGCTGTAGAATGATGAGATGAGCGATTTAATACTCCATTAAATTGAATGCCATACAAATTTGAGATTGGAGATTTTCCCCAATGTCAAGTGTGTGATTGTGGGTTGAGGGTGAAGTAAGGTTATCCCCGTTACAGCGTTGTTGTTTCGCTCTGTATCTTTCGTGNGTGTGATTGTGGGTTGAGGGTGAAGTAAGGTTATCCCCGTTACAGCGTTGTTGTTTCGCTCTGTATCTTTCGTGCCTTGTAATTAAGGTCAAAGGAGTTGATATATGATATATATGATTTTCATATCTTTTGGATCATTTGTCTCAGCTATGTAATTTCAAATATCGATTACACTAAATGTAACATTTTCTATAAACTGTTTTGTTCATAAATATGACAAAGTCTTGTTTTGCATTCGTAAACCAATATTTTAAATAATGCAAAACTCAATCAAATGAATCGTCGAAACTCCTGCTCATGTGAGACAATCATCCAAAGGTTATGATTAGGGGCAACCAAAAATATAAAAAGCGTAAAAGCAAAACTCGGTAATTAACCCTGCTTGTCTATATAACACCTCTTGGTGAGTACGACTCATGACATCAGAGGTCATGTACTAAAAATTTAAAAGCATGAAAAGCTTAAAAGCATGAAAAGCTTAAAAGCATAATTTTGAAAATAAAAAGCATAAAAGCATAAAAATAATTCTACTGATTTCCAAATATTCCAAGTCAATTATTTGATGAAAGTATTCTGAGCCATTGAGGCACAGCCATGTGGAACATTAATCCATTCTACATTTTCGATCGATTTATACAGTGTGTATTAGTAATGAATGAACGGGGATACCCACTCTAACCAACCCTCAGTACGACAGTAACAAGGGAATGCGTGGAAGTGTGGAATGGAAAAGCGTTAGTTAGATTCCGATATATTCGTTCATTGTATCATCCCTTCCTGTTAAGTCACTCCCGTAACCAGGTTTGTTGCCCATAACTGATGGTGGGATTGGGTGAGGGTTGGTTAGAGTGGGTATCCCCGTTCATTCGTTACTAATACACACTGCATATGACTTACCCGATTTTGCAATGGGTAAAGTTCTACAAGTGTTCATGCATGCCCATATATTAACGTTTTTCACATGAGCCAATGAATTTCCCAAACTTTAAAGCTTGAAATATGACATAACTAGGTTGGCTCATTCTACTTGCGGGGCCCACATACTGCATTTAGTGGCTGATGGGGTCAGATACAAATTCATTGCAGCAGACGAGTTCATTCTACAGTGAAAGCTGCTCTGATCAAATGCCCTTTAAGAAAACAAGAGTTACTTGAAATACTTAAAGAGATTGGAATAGATAAAGCGCTTCCGCCGACACCTGTAATCACTCGCTAGACTACTTGGCTACATGCAGAGTACTTTCACTCAAGGACTTTTTGTCCTGTCAAAACTTAGATTGGTAATACTGAAGAGAGTAGCATTTCTGTCCAAATTAAAAATACTGATTGAAAACTCTTCCCTTGAAAATGAGTTGAAGATAATCGAAAACATTTATCCTGAAATTTTGTCTGCCATCTCCTCACTAGAATCATAAGAACAGCTTGCGTCCGAAGTTTGGATCAAATTAAACACTGTTGATGGACTATTGGAGGAAGTGGATGTAGAATCAGCTAAACTAAAGGAATATCTGGCGTTCAAGCATCCAGTAGTTGCATTTTGGAAAGATGTTAAAATTTTGGACTGCCGACAAGCAGTATTTGATAATCAAGAAGAAATACTTCCGTTGACCTTTTTGAAGTTCGCCAGAGAGCCGAAGAAATTAAAAATTCCGAAAACTCCCATCCAATTTTGGGATAACTACAAGAGAGAAATGCCCCTACTTTCTAGATTAGCTTTACAACTTCTCTCGGTTCCATGCAGCAGCGCGGACGTTGAGCGCTCATTCTCAGTTCTAAATCGCATCTACACTCCGATGTGTACAAATTTGACAGACGAAAATTCTGACATTCATTTTCGTACATCCTTCAATTCGGAGTCTCATCCTGTAGTCAAAATCGAGCCACAAAACGATGAAGACAACGGTTGATGCAATACGGAAATCCATTCTGGTATTGATTGGGTGGCAAGATTTTGAACTTCATCTTATTTTTGAAAATAAAACTTGCTAATTGTTGAAGCTAATGCTGGTAACTTGCTGAACAATGTTTTAAAAAATAAAACATAAAAGCATATTTTTATAATTAAAAGCATATTTTTTTCAGAAATTAAAGTCATATTTTGGTTGTCCTTAGTTATGATAATCCTGTTCATGGTAATGTAACTTAACCTCGACAGAAACCTCTTATAATCCTTCAAAGTCACACAACCAACTGTGTTAATTAGCAGAAACCGAAGTGTGATTTAGTTTTAGATTTACTTTAGAAATCATATACCGACACGATAACAGTCAAATTGGAAATATGTGTAATAATAAACAATTGTTAATTATGCTAAGAATGAGGAGTTGATTGGTAACAACTATTGCAGTTTGGCTTTTCCCTCTCGGTAATTGGATGGAAACTTATTAGGTCAGCACAAGCACATCGGTTTAGATTTCAACTTAAAATGTGTTAGTTTAAGTAATGAGGGGTTGGAATATACAGAGTGAGTTAATAAGGGCTACCTAGAGATCCTCACTCCACCGGAACTTTCTGTGTCACCCACCATAAATCGGTGTCAGAATGATATAAGAAACAAATTCTGACACCGATTTATGGTGGGTGACACAGAAAGGTCCGGTGGAGTGAGGATCTCTAGGTAGCCCTTATTAACTCACTCTGTATGTGGTTTTGATTTTGATTTCTAGATACTTTCAATTTTTAACTCATGTAATTTAAAATCAAAGATTTTCTGAAATAGTTTCGCTTTCAACGTACAAATGTTCTAATAAAGTGAGCTATACTAATATCAGTAGGATTATATGGTTTTGAGTCTAAATCTAAAGTGACGTATATGTCATAATTTTTACAATCCGTCCGACTTTCCACTCCCATTCTGCTTGTTTTTGTATCTTACACGAGATACAAGTTTAGTACTAGTGAATAGGCAAAATTTTGAATTGTTTTGGTCTAGCTAATTTGTGTTTGAATTTGACATTTTATGAATCTGAAAATTCGTCGTTGAATTTGGCAAAAATTGAAAAAAATTTGCTTTCCGTGCAAATTTCCGTCCGTGGTTTCAAATTTGGATTAAAATCAGCAAACTTTAAGATTCATATCCTTCTTTTTTACAGCGTTCAAAATTTTTAAACTTTAAAAATTGTTTGTATGAGTCAAAGCTACCAGCTGATCAAATCTAAAGCGACATAATGATTTAAATGTCAAAATTCTTTCTATTCTTATATCCCCATTATTTCTACGCGTTTTATCTGATCACAAGTCTGTTTTTAACATTTATCAATTTTGTAAACTTAAAACTACTCCAAATATAACAACAAAAATTGTTGCATCATAATATTTCCAATCACATACCCCTGTTACTTTTACACGCTACCTAAGCAGCAGGCTTTTATTTATCTTAGACAAATTCTTAAACCTAGATAAATTTTTTATGGATTGAATTCCCATGATTGAATTCAATCCCTGAATAATTATATTTATTTCTGGACGTATTATAATGATAGTTAGATAACAATTAGAGCTAAAAATATTGTCTAACTGTTTTACTTTGGAAGCTTGACCAAAATAAAGAAGTATTCTCTCGTTTTTTTAGCCAGACAGATATGCTGAATTAAAAATAAATGGAAGGTTATTCTCTGGATGCGATTTGCATGAAATTACCAATTTTCTTTATCAAATGTAAATGTAAACTTTGGTGTTCCCAAAATCCATTTGAGTCATCAGCGATAGGCGTGTAAAAGAATTTGTTTATGGAATGATACTATATTTGTATCTTCATGGTTTCAGAGATGATAGCGGTGGCTTCGGGGATGTATTCGGTGAAAAAAAGGTACGATTGAGCGAAACTGTCGATACAAGTGAAGTCAGAAACCAAGGATTTGGCTCTTGGCCAAGGAATGAGAGACATATCATCAGGACGTTTTCCGTCTTACCTTGATAGTCCTGGCGGCACTCTAATACATGGGAAACCGGCTGAATAAATGTCCGAGAAAGATTTTGTTAATCCCATCATGTCTTGAGAATGCTCCAATAACTTTCTTGCTAGAGAATCAGTGGCGACCGATTTAATCTAATTTTAAGGCACAAGAACAAAAGTGTGAATAGCAAATTAAAGTACCAAATCGCATCGCATAAAGTACAATGGCAACTTGGTCAGAAAGTAAAGTTCCGAATTGGGGGAGGTTAGAGCTTCAAGCCAAACTCCACACTGTTGATTAGTTTAGCAAAGNAATCGCATCGCATAAAGTACAATGGCAACTTGGTTAGAAAGTAAAGTTCCGAATTGGGGGAGGTTAGAGCTTCAAGCCAAACTCCACACTGTTGATTAGTTTAGCAAAGAAGGAAAAGATTCTCGCTGGATAACCGTTGGCGAAGATTNAGCAGGAAAAGATTCTCACTGGATAACCGTTGGCGAAGATTAAATTGGAAGTTTATTCTTGATAGAATAAATTGGAAGTTTTTTCTTGACTGAGGTTCTTCCAGGTTTCTCAAACTTTTTTAGCGCTACTTAAGGAAACTTTTCAATTTTTCCAAAGATCTTTACTATCTTCACTTAAAGGCCAATTTGAAAATGATTAAGCAAAGTGGACGCTAGAGATTACACTTTTAAACACTTGAATCGTGATATCAAACGCTTGCTCGATCCAAAAAACACCTTGTTAAATGGGGAGTGAAGATTGAATGATGGTCGGTCTGTTAGGTTGGAGTTAATTATGTTTTCAAAAATTGACTTCAGCTTTTCGCTATATAAATTCAAGGATTTTCCAAGTCGGAGAGCTGCAGAGAAAAAAGGTTAAACGCAGTATGGCAAAAGAGTTTGGGAGGAAAAATTTGAATGTTAGACATGATCATAAGACTTTCGCAGAAGATTTTGAGTGCGATAGTTTCTTATTGAAGCCAATTAGATATAGCTTTGTTGAAATTGGTGTTCCAATTAGAGTTGTACAGGAATCTTTAATTAATTGAATTACCGGAATAATTATTTTGAAATAAAACATGATGCCGTTGAGTACGCCAACATTAGAGGTTTCGAGAATAGCTACTACGTATTTGGAATAATTTGGAGATAGATCTAGTTTGGCTGCTTGATGTAAAATTTTCTCCAAATCTTTAAAAAATTTAGTTGAAATTTTTGCAGTACATCCAAATACCATGCATTAAATTTGGGTTAAAAATTGTTCGACTATGGGTTGAACAACTAGGCAAAATTAAGCCGGACGGAGTTGATCTCTTTGTTGGATTCCTCCAACGTGAGTAAACAAGTGTCGTCATAAAAATTTGACTCGGAATATGATTGAATTGGCGCACAAAGTTTTATGTTTCGGGCTTCTTGAGCATCAACTTCTACAGTACCGTATCTCTTCTTATTTCGTGAAAAGCCTTTATAAAATCAATTTTAACAAATGTATTGAGTTTTGTTCTTACAGCCTGGGCGCCTGCTTCTGCACCTCCACAAACTTTTACTCCGATTCAGAAATACGTTTGGTAATAACTTTGGCTGTCAGTCTCTGCCAAGTATTTTCCATGACAATGGGATGAATACACCAGACTTCTAGAGAGCTATTAAAGAACTTCCATAAAAATTTGGGCAGATATTTCCAGGGACTTTCAAAATAAAAATTGATTCTAAAAATTAATTGAAGCGGCCAATGGATAATTGATAAAATCCTTTAGAATTTGTGGGCGAAATTCGTCGAGTTATGCATCGGAACCGGTTTTGAATGAATTTTTGAAGATTACATGGTTTTTAAAATTTCCTGATCTTCGATAAACCAGCTTAAAATTTTGAAAATGGATAGTCGTGTGAAACAATCAAAGAAGGGGGAAGAGGTAAAGGGTTGTTTTTTAGAGCTGAATGTGTTTCTTCAGACTCTGGCGCAATAGTTTCATCAGTAGTATTGACGGAAATAGTTCCGGAAATCTCACTTTCTACGAGTGACTGCTTCTGTCTTATTCCGGTTCGAATAATAAATATTAAATTTGACTAAAATCACGAGAGAGACACAAGATTATTTTCATCATCGGAACCGTAAGTGTGTGTAGTATCGGAGGTTCTCCATCCATTAGAAGACCGTGGACTCAACAGTTATCTATCCCTGCTTAGGGTAAAAAGTCCCACGTAGCAAACTCCATCGTCAGCGAGCAACACTAGTTCTTTAAGTTAATTTAAACACAGCCCACCATCTTTTCGGGATCTCGGTCTCCGATACCTCCAGTGTGGCTGGGCCGGACGAGGCACCTGGTGATATAAATTAGATGCCACGGGCACTCCGGTGACACTTGGGACATCGGGTCCCAATACAACAATAATCCCTCACAAAATCCTCCGGCAACGGGAGAGTACAGCCCGGCCTCAAAGCAATAGGAAGATGTGAATTACGGTCCACCGGTAAGTTTGCTAGTACTGGGTTAGTTGAACGAGAACACTCCCAGAAAGTCCGGGGAGAACCTAGTTCACTCGCGGAACGAGTAGTCCGGAGAGCCCAGAGAGAGTGACTCCCGTATCCCCCGCAGATCGGGACGTTTGGAGTACTCAGGTAGGAGTAGGCGTTCAACTTCCCAGGAAATGGGGAAAAGAGTTCTCTCAGTCCGGATAACAGATTTCAGTATTCCCTTCAAGATTATTAGATTCCTCATCGGAGAGTCCAGTAACTAGCACCAGACTCAGTATAAGGCTTTTGTGTACCTTCGTACCCTTGTCACCTTCCGTTAGGTGAATGGCAAGTTCCTTACAGAATTAATTATGATCGGGGAGATGAGAGGTAATTTGGTAGCTTGGGGAACCGAATAATTCAATCCGTCGAAGACGAGTCACTTTTATGCATCTCGTTTTTTTTATTGGAACCGACTCACGTCAACAATTGTACTTAGTACTCACAACTAGTATTCTAGAATCACGCGCAATAAGGCCGCTCGGCTGCTGAGTACGCCTTACGTAACAATTTTTTTATAGTTAATTAGACGAGCGGTAGTTAGTTGAATGAGTGTGTTGAGAGATAAGTGTTGAAGGGTGATGCAGCAGTAGTGAGATCAGGAGATTATGCATGTGGCGGTAAGGTGGCCAGTGTGGGAGAATAATTGTTTCAGTCGGTGTTGGTGTTCTTTGATGGACGCTTCATCTGTTAACCGAGAGTATAAAGATTTCTTACCGGTGTCACTTGTCAGTGAAAAAAGAGAGAGAAAATTGGTTACTGGACACAAGACCTGAAATTATTAAATAACTAATTTTTGAGAATTGTGTAAATTTACTTTTGGAGAAATAACTTGCTTCCTCAACTCCCAATTTGCGTCTCTCCTTCGTTTCGACTGCATTCCGCTGGACGTGCTATTGTTCCTGCCCATGGTTGTAATTCCGTACCGGGAATAATTATGTACATGATTTAAATATAAATTAAT
Source organism: Holacanthella duospinosa (assembly GCA_002738285.1). Lineage (NCBI taxonomy): Eukaryota > Metazoa > Arthropoda > Collembola > Poduromorpha > Neanuridae > Holacanthella > Holacanthella duospinosa. The sequence goes on along the minus strand of NIPM01000142.1, from coordinate 37,493 downwards.
ATTAATATTTTTTTAATATATTTCTGGGTCGGACTAGTGGTTACTAGTCCGAAACCTTACATCAGAACAAACTCCGGTACACCTAAGAAGAGCCTAAGTTCGGATAAGTTTGTACTTCTGTACCTCAGTGCGGGTAAGTCCGTACTTCTGTACCTAAGTTCGGTTGAAGTTCGTACTTCTGTACCTGAGTTCGGGTAATCCCGTACTGCAGAGCCCAAGTTCGGAACGGGTTTGGTGCCTGATATCCCAGTAGGGCGAACGGTAGACCCAGTAGAACAGGCTGAGTGTTCTGATAGGCGGAACGGGTAGATTAGTATGAGTCTCACGAGAGCTGGTCTCTGGCAGACTGAGTAGTCCGTTCCGCAGAACATCTCAAAACCGTACGATCCACAGTACATCCCAGAACATTCCGTTCTGCAGAACATCTCAGAACAGTTCGTTCCGCAGAACTCTCCAGAACAGTACATTCCGCAGAACATTTCAGAATAGTCTGTTCCGCAGAACATCTCAGAACGGTCCGTTCCGCAGAACATCTCAGAACACTCAGTTCTGCAGATAACCTCAGAGTAGCCCATTCCGTAGTTTAGATCCCAGGATGCTGTACACAGGAAACCATCTGGCAACCAGACCCACCACTAGAAAAATTGGGTAAGCGATGAAACGCGAGATCAGTCCAACATTAGGGATCCTTCCCACCCAGAGTAGACCCAAAAGAACATAATAATAACAAAGAAAAACATACAAACTATCCGGATTAATTAAGTGAACTACGATCACCAGATCACAAAATCAACTGGAACTTACCTTCCCAGTTGCCAACACCAACAATCCCTAACAGTGTTGGGAATGCACTATATTTTAGTTTTTTTCAGTTTTGTGGACTGAAATCAACTGAACTGGAAAAGGTTTGTAATTAACAAATACTGAACTGAAGTGAACTGGAAAAAAAAATTTAGAGGAAATACTGAACTGAACTGGTAAAAAAATTCTACATAATATTACTGAACTGAACTAAACTGGAAACCTTTTTTCAGGTACTGAAAAAAAAACGGAACTGGAAACTACCCTACCAGTTCCTAACACTGTAGCCTACTTCTTAAGCTTAGGGTAGAACCAGTTTATGATAGAAATGATAGATAATTTAACAACTTAGTATATCATCTGATTTGATAGTTGAAAATGAGATGAGTGGTAGTATCGTATTTCGGAGTGGTATCGTATCTTATTCCGCCAAACGATACCACTCTACACTCTCCCTTCCCTTTTTTGGAGATACGATACCACGGCATGAGGTACGGAGTGGTATCCAGCTTAGGATTCGATGCGATACGGAGGGAGATTCATCTCCGCATCGTATCTCATTTTACCCAACCCACATCTCAAAACAAGGATAGGATGTGGTTTTCTGCAACACATCAACACGAAATTCAAAAATTTGGTTGGACTTTGTTTTGATTTCTTTTGAAGATTAATTGTTTATTTTTAATTTAATTTCAATTGCAATTGACCAGCTGGTGTCGAGTATGACACCAATTTTCTCTTCTCATCAGCTTTGGCCACGACGAGATACCACCGTTTCATTTCAAACTGTCCAGTGGTATCTTATTTTTACGTCGTATCGTATCTCCCGTTACGATACGCATGAGATACCACGATACGATGCCACGATACAATACCACTCTCATTTAAAACTGTCTTATAATTTTTTTAATTTAACAGCTGTTTATCTTATATAAAATCGGGAATTGCCTGATTGTTTTAACGTTTAATGCAAATTTTATTCATAATTTGGTATCCTAAAATATTTACCCTCAAACCTCGTTTATAATTCGCTCTCATGCATAGTATGATCTCGATAGTAATGCTTCACTCTTCCCGACAAAATCAATCTCATATTATGCGCTCTCCTTGATATTGCGCAATCACAATGTCGTTCATTTTGTACCATCCAATCGTGGAGTCCGATTTATGGAATGTGTAAATTATAACTGCACAAAATGGATATCAGAAATAAAAGGACAAAATCCTACAAAGCATTTTTTAAGTTGGAGGTAAGTGAGTAAGTTAAATTTAAATTTAGCTGGCAATTTAACAGATGAAGTCATGACGCTTTTCAAAGCACGTAGCTAGCAGTAATCCAAGATTGCATTGTAAAGGTTTTACAACCGCTTGATATTTCATTAGCAAAAGTTTTAATAAAAAACATCACTCATTGGATAACTGGATTATGGAAATAACCCAGTGGATAATTAATAATTAAATCATGGGTAGTTAATTAGCAAATGACAATGCTGGAATGGATGAACATATCTGAGATGATTTTGATGATTCGGAAAAAAATATGGACTCGAATTAGAAAGTTTAGTTCTCATATACTTATAAGTTTAAATAAAATACGTTTGTTGATAATACTTAGGTTGCTTTCTTTGAAAATGCGCCCTGCCATTTTTTCAGCAGGTAATTTTGTAAAAATCCATGTGTAGTATACGCATTATAGACGAGGTTTTAAGTGTATTACTACCAACGAAATGGAGGTAATCTGTAATATTTAATATTCAACAGTGATCAGATTTCTAGTTTTTAGGAAGATGTTTTTAAGTGATAACTTAAAACAGAAGTGACTACCTATACTAAACCTACTTTTAGTTTTATTTAACTGTGGACTCACATGGTCCATAACTTTTTGAGAAACAGATAGGTACTTACACTCGCTTAAAAGTATGCATAAATAGTTAAACTAAATGACCTTTCTCACGACACTCAGATCGTGAGAAAGGTGGTACAAAAATAATAGCATAGAGAAAGAATAGATAGGGACTGAAACCGAAATGGAGACTCAAACTCCAGTGTTTGATAAGAGAGTGAAGTNAAAACGAAATGGAGACTCAAACTCAAGTGTTTGATAAGAGAGTGAAGTTATTGGTTAACTCATTCTTACATAATCTTCACCAAATATTATTGAACTTTTGGACTTCAATTCACTTCAAACTAATCAATTTGAAATATCTGCTTCAATGCAACAGTTGAGCTTATTGGAGTCAGTGTTAGCTGTCTTGTAAATTTCAACGATTGTTTTTCTACTCCATATGGAATTACTACTTCAAAATTGTTTGCCAGGTTTGCTAGAAAAAGAAACAAAGTATCCCTTGCTAAAGTTTCTCCCACACAAACCTGAAAATGGAATTAGCAATCCCTCGTGTTTTTGGAGAGTGGTTCCATCTGGACTCAAAAATCGCTCTGGACGAAACACCTCTGGGTAACCCCATACTTCTGGATTGAAATGAGCATCATGCAAGTTTGCAAAAATTATGGTCCCTTTCGGTATATCGTATCCATGGAATTCGACATCTTTCATTGAATAATGCGCCAATGACGTTGGAGCAATTGAAGAAAATCTTAAAGTTTCTAGTATCACAGCCTCCGTGTATGTAAACTAATACAAATAATAGCAACTAAACTTTAGAAATTTTACAAAAATAACAAATTTGAGTTCTATGACGTGCATAGAATTCTAGGTGGAGTGTAATATTCACTCACTTGTCACTGAGACGCGGGTGTCTGCTTTGGCCAACTTCTCTATCCAGTTCATCGTGGAGTTTCTTTTGCACTTCAGGATAATGTAACAAATACAGCATTGTCCAACTCAGGGTGACAGATGTAGTGTCTGTGCCCGCCAAAAATAGATCCGACATTACACACTTCAAAGATTCGTCTAATTGAATATATCATCGAGTTACATGAATGATATAACAAGCAATCAATCTTATCCAAAGTTTTAGTTTTATACGGCCTATCCGGGGGTGGAAACTTGAGGTAAGGTTTGTCGCTTGACTTCTTGGAGGTACAAGTCAATGAAATCTCGAGGATTGTCTTCCGGTAGCGTCCTAAAATGTTCACTGATGATATTCGTAAACAGCTGATCTCGTCCTTCTTTTATACGTTGGAGGCGATTCCAACCGCTCCAATTTGGGAACATTTTCGCAACATTTGAGTAGAAAAGAAGTATGAAGCTTTTACAAGATTCGAACCCAAATATGGTCTCGGTAGTGCTGAAAATAATTAATCAGTAATTAAATAATTACTAGTAACATAGAATATAGTTAATACTGTTATGATTTCATCAGACTGAGTACTCACACTGTAGCCAGGCGTTTGTATAATCCCTACAGACAATAATAAGTATGAGTGAAAAATTAGCTTGTGAGATAACATCCAAAAACACACTGGCTACTCGCGTTTTTGTGTCTCACTGCTAATTGCATTATTTTCCTCGTTGGTTAAAACAAGGAATTCAAAAAGTGCAAAATTTTATTTTCTGTATTACATGACGACACACGGATTACGCCACACGTTGAATGTAATATGGTATAAAATTTTTCCATATTTAACGTTCAAACTATATAATTGTTCAAATCCAATAACAATTGCCAAAATTTCAAGCTGAGAATTATTTTAGTTTTCTAACATGCTTGCCAATCACATATTTTCAGCTCCAAGTCTCCCTATAAAATATTGCAGAATACTATTAACTGGTATTGATGGTACATTGATAATAAACTGTGTTGTTTGATTTTGACTGATTTAATTGAATTTCAATTGATTCTAAATGCATGTGAGGTAGATTATATGGCATGATTTTTGCTTCGTAGTTAAGGTCAAGTTATTTGACGTATGATACACATTTTCACATCTTTTCAAAACCAACTATTTCAATAAAACTGTGAAAAAATTTGAAAAACTAATCTATACTTTTTCGTCTCAATGTCATTACGTTTCCCACCTGTAGTGTGGGTAAAATTTTATCCTTAAAAAACAGATACTTTTTTCGCTTTACGAACTCATTATGAACTTCGATCGATGTGTGAATTTAAACCGGTTCAACTTTTTTGGAAAAAGTGTCATAAATAGAATAGAAAATTATTGATCAAGTAGGTAAAGACAATGTTGTAAATAATAAACCGATGTAAACGGGGNATCCTTGAAATGCGATTGATTTTAATGGAAAAGATAAACATTTTTGATAAGAAGGTAGCAAGAAACAAGACTTAGGTAAACACTTTGCAAGTGTAGACGATTACATCTGAACGATGAAATTAACCTTTTTGGTTTACTCTCAGCGCATATACGTGAAGAAGAATAACTTGCTACGGAGTAGTTGTTTGTCAAGAACAAAAGACACAAAATTATCAGCATTTTATAATTCAAAATTAGTGAGATTTTCATGGACAAGACCTCGTGGTGCTGGTTATCAGTTACAAAATTTGAAAACCCTTTAAATTCCAACAAACATTAATTTTGCAAGTGGGTATTTCTGGATATATAATATTCACTTTACTATTAAGACTTATGGGGAAATAACAAACTTTTAGTTGCTTATTCAGCATGCTGTCGCTGAATACGAGTCAAACCTTTGGTTATATGGTGCAACAACTGTTCACGTAGAGTAAGATAGAAGCAAGAATGAGATTTGTACTCAGCAACATTAGAAAAACAAATGATCGTAAATAGTAAGAAAACTTGCATAATCTTGCCAACTATTCAATGATGGTTGGTATTCCATTCCATTAGTTTTGTAGGATTTCAATTACTTAAATTACTACTAATTGAGATACAAGAGTGTGCTATCTTAAAATACCTCAATATCGAATTACGGGAACTGCAAATCAAAAATTTAACATTCAATTTTTTTATATTTTGGATGAAACAGTAGAACTTAAGTAAATATGAATTTTTTTCTGAATGAATTAGTGCTACATAAATATCGAATTACCGGCAGTAAAAAATCAAAGTTATAGAAAAATTAAGCATTCTTGAATATATTACCACTACGTCAATATGGAATAAAATTACAAAGTTTCAAAAATTAATTTAAATGTACATGCACTGATGCATGTTGGACAAAATCCAAGCTTATATAAAATAATTTACTGCTACATAAAAGTCGAAATCTCATGATCAGAGATTCAAAGATCTATAACTTCCAAANAGTTATAGAAAAATTAAGCATTCTTGAATATATTACCACTACGTCAATATGGAATAAAATTACAAAGGTTCAAAAATTAATTTAAATGTACATGCACTGATGCATGTTGGACAAAATCCAAGCTATATAAAATAATTTACTGCTACATAAAAGTCGAAATCTCATCTAGTCTCTAAGTTTCTAGATATTGAAGGTTATTTAAAATGGCCAAACCTTTGGTATGTAATTGAAAAAATAATTTTTATGCATTTTTTTCAAATGCATTATCACTAAACATTTCTAGAATTACTGGGAGTAAATCTGGTTGCACNAATTTTTATGCATTTTTTTCAAATGCATTATCACTAAACATTTCTAGAATTACTGGGAGTAAATCTGGTTGCACTCATGTATACAATTTTAATGTTTTAAATCACAGTGAGTTTGGCAACTAGGTTCAAGGTAATTATTCCACCTATATCTATACCAAATTTTCCGAATATGGACTTAAATTTTAACTTAAGTCAACTCTCTTTAGTTGTAGTTCAACTAATTAAAGTTTTCCGTGTGCCACAGCTTATACTATTATACAGTGTGTTCAAATAAGAAGACGAAAATCCCGCACTAGCGTTTTTAAAACTTTCACAAACTAGACTATTGCGATACTATTTAAGAACTATTTTTCTTTGAAACGTAATTTTTGAAAAAAATGCTTCAAATTCTACTAAAGCAAGTAGCTACTTTCAAGATTCGCAAAGGTAGGATCTTCCATGAAATAGAATTTGATATTATAACTGAAAGAATGAATAATATGAATACAATCTATTAGGAAATTATTTTTTGAATTTTATAAATCTTAACAAATATTTTGTACTTTTTATCAAGAGTTTTTATATTTTCAGCACAATTTTTACCATTGCTTAATCGAAAAGAATTTATGGCTTATAGGTTTTCTCAATTTTTGTGAATATATAGCAAGATTTTTTGTCTTTTATCAAGATTGTTGCCATTTTTTTGTAAGAATTTAAGAAAGAATTTCANAATATATAGCAAGATTTTTTGTCTTTTATCAAGATTGTTGCCATTTTTTTGTAAGAATTTAAGAAAGAATTTCACTCCCCTAAAAAAAGAGATTTAGTAGTATTAGCTGTTACTCTAAGCGCAATTGTAATAATATAATTTTTTTAATAGAGGNAATATATAGCAAGATTTTTTGTCTTTTATCAAGATTGTTGCCATTTTTTTGTAAGAATTTAAGAAAGAATTTCAGTCCTTNATTTTTGTGAATATATAGCAAGATTTTTTGTCTTTTATCAAGATTGTTGCCATTTTTTTGTAAGAATTTAAGAAAGAATTTCAGTCCTTTAAAAAAAGAGATTTAGTAGTATTAGCTGTTACTCTAAGCGCAATTGTAATAATATAATTTTTTTAATAGAGGTAAAAAGAAAATGATAACTCGGCAACAAACATCTCAAAATATTAAGTTGACTTTCCCGAACAACAACATGTTATAATAAAATTACTATTTGTATTTTTGANATAATATAATTTTTTTAATAGAGGTAAAAAGAAAATGATAACTCGGCAACAAACATCTCAAAATATTAAGTTGACTTTCCCCAACAACCACATGTATAATAAAATTACTATTTGTATTTTTGCGATTATATGGCGAGAAACAGCGAGAGTGAATAGCTAATGGTACTAGTGCTAGTTGGTCTTCAATATCAGTGTTAGTTTCCATCATATTAACACACCATTGATGAACCGGAACTATCAGTCAAACATCGCGACTACTTTAACGAAAACGTATTCACTGCTCTCGATACCGTTTTTTTCTTATGAATTTTATTCATGTTTATCACAATCAAATTATATCTTGACCATCATCTGATATACCGTGAAGAGGTGTAAGGAGTTGTAAAAGGTGGTATATGGTATTATGGTACTGATAAAAATTTAGTTTACTATTCATATTCTCCTGTTTGTTCTGAAATGTAAGACAATTTCGAAGTTTCATGAAAGCGAGAACACTACAGTGCGTTCAAATAAGAAATGATTTTACGGAAAATAAAAAATTGACTGTANCTCGATACCGTTTTTTTCTTATGAATTTTATTCATGTTTATCACAATCAAATTATATCTTGACCATCATCTGATATACCGTGAAGAGGTGTAAGGAGTTGTAAAAGGTGGTATATGGTATTATGGTACTGATAAAAATTTAGTTTACTATTCATATTCTCCTGTTTGTTCTGAAATGTAAGACAATTTTGAAGTTTCATGAAAGCGAGAACACTACAGTGCGTTCAAATAAGAAATGATTTTACGGAAAATAAAAAATTGACTGTATGTCAAAATTTTTCAAACATTTTGGACTGCTCAAGTTCCTGAAAATCGTTTCTACGAAAGTTTTGTTAACTTATCTTAAGTTAAAACAAACATTTTGTTTAAATTTCTAAAATTTACTTACAAAAGTATTGATTATTGTGCAAACGCTATATCAAAATGATGAAAACATTATACGAATATACGATTTGGCATATATCACAAAAAATATTTTGGATTGATCCACAAACATTAGTTTCATGACTTTAAGTAAAGATAATTGGCAGTGATGTGAAACGTTGGATTCAAAATGTCAGCGACTGTAATCATATGTTCACTGTCTAAACCCAATAACTGCTTGAGATACACATAGTTGAGCCTCCAAAGGCAGACAAATATCCTCGATATAAGTCCCTCTGTCTCCGCAATTTGTGGTTAGTAATTATAACTTACTGTCTAAATCCATCCAAAATGTCTTGAAGCTTCTTGTCATCGTGATCAATTCTTTCGCTAGTCATAATTCTCCACAAAGAGCTTACGACAGCGAGTGCGAACCTCCGCTGTATTGAAATAGCTATGCCATTTTGGTTTTTTAACCATTCAACTAAATCTCTCACTTCGTCCATTATAAGCTCTTCCATGGAACTCCTGCCGAAACCAAAATCACGTAAATGACGCAGTGCAAACCGACGTTGTTCAACCCAAACATCTCCGACTGAATTGACAATGCCTGAACACATATCAGAACACTCATTTAGTTTATCATTCATGTAGCGTTAAAAGCGCAATATTAAATCTAGTAATGAAAATTTAGTATTATGCCAGGACAATTCAACAATGTCAAGTAACTGTATTCGGACTGAAGACCACAAATATTTCTTTAGGACTCATTATATATTTTAACTGTTAGCAGATATCGGTTTTTGTCTATTTTGTTACCATTTTACCTCAGAAAGTTCACTTAAACGAATGAGTAAAGTTGAGTTTATCCAGTATAATTCGTTAGTGTAGTGTCTGAAACCTGACTAAAAGTCATGAAAGTCACTAGCGTCAAATTTATTTAAAATTGGAATAGATATTAAAGAAAGTGGGGAAAGCAAGATGATGTGTTGGCGAGACGTACAATGCACAAGTGAAACATTGAACAACAAATACTTTCTCTTACTTTACACCTTATCATCACCGTCCATGCTAATTTGCTCTCTAATTTAACAAAGTGACAATTAGTATGTTCAACCAGATACCTCAACTGATTCCCTGATATCTTATCAATAGTAAACGCACACATGGTATTCAGCATATTCAGCATATTACCATACTAAATCCACCTACCTCCAGGTTCTCCCAACACAAATTGAATAGTTTCATTGTGATGTCTACCAGTGAACGCAGGTTCATTAAATGCTTCTTTGATTAATTTTGCACTATGGACACAAATACACGAGAATGGGCCAGATTGGAATCCCACAATTGGCCCATAAATTTTTGAGTATTTGGTTAATGCATAATGACTGTATTTTCCAAGTTGCAATATATTCCCAACAAATGGCAACGGCCATGGTCCTAAATGTTTAAATGTATTCTATTAAGGTCCAGCTACTCAAAATCCAACAGTGTAGAATAAAAATTTCGAACCTGGTGGAAAGTTTGCTTTTCTTCGAAACAATAAATAGGCGATGAAGACCAACGTGAAGGAACTGTATAGTATTATTTGTAGCATTTTTAACAAACTGATAATTTTCTTATGTTACGGTGGGATGAGGTGATGGAGAACATATGTTAAAATAAACGAAACAATTTATACACACTTTGGTTTCCGCAAATATCGTCTGAATTTATCTGTGAATGAAATAAATATCTCAATTATGATACCAAATAGCACAAAGTTGAGGCAAAACCAATTTCGTAGTGTAGTGTTTCGGCATAACAAAATTAACTTTGTTTTTTTTTTGCTATACTTATAAATTAAAGATTTCTTTGCATTTTATACCAACAAAAGTTTGTTGTGAAAAATTTTAACTTAACAATTAGTTACTGCAGAGTCACAGACTTAATTTTTTAATTCCGTACTAAATTGCATATAGCGAAAATTAAAAATTTATAATAAATTATACGAAAATCGTAAATTTTTAATAGGATTTAGAATCATGGTAGGGGTATTATAACGAATGGTAAGTAACATGTAGAAAAAGCCATGTTAGTTGGTTTATGATTCAGAATTATCACAACTTTTTGAATCATATTCCGTAGCTTCCATAATTTCAGCTATCCACTACATTATTTGTACTATTCTCTAAATAAAAATTCCCTTTACATAAATTGGTTAGACGCAATTACATTTTTCACATTCATGGACCAATTTTAAAAGTATCTTACATTGTTAAATCCTTCGTTGAAATTTCAGCTGCAAGGCATAATGGTTGAAAAATAGTAATAATTCTGTAAAAAATTTCCTCTTGCTTCGAAGCGGTTGTGTTATTCAGTGACATCTGATCCCTAAATATTTTTCCAAGCTAAAATTTGAACCCACAAGTGTAATTGTCGAAAACAATTAAATTAAATTTCACTTCATCCGCAGCATACATTAATAATTATACCAAACTTCAGAATTGGAGATTCCAATTCCGAAAATTTTCTGAATTGGTCGTGTTTTTTGCTACCATACTTCCGAATTAGAATTGGATTTCCAAATTCCAATTTGTACGTGCGGTTTTTCGGAATTGGAGCTACCATACTTTATCCCGCGGCGAGAGAATTGGAATTGGCATTTGAAAATATACAAATGCCGAAGTTTCAGAATTTGACTACCATACTTCGGAATTGACCCTTTCGGGATTGGGTTTTCCTACTTTTCCCACCTANGAGCTACCATACTTTATCCCGCGGCGAGAGAATTGGAATTGGCATTTGAGAATGACAAATGCCGAAGTTTCAGAATTTGACTACCATACTTCGGAATTGACACTTTCGGGATTGGGTTTTCCTACTTTTCCCACCTACTTTCGGAATTGGATTTTTTTCAAAAATTTGAAAAAAAGCCAATTCCAATGCTGAATTCTGCTTCAACTTGCCCCATCAAACCAAAAGGTTACATTAACCGCGAATTAATTAATAAATTTGAACAAATAAAAAATTAAATTATTTCAAATTAAGTTTTTATTTTTTTGTTGATTTGTCTACTGCCGAAAGTATTTAATTTCAACCATTGACACTTCACTAATTATTAGTGAAGTGTCAAATTGCTGCGATGGACATGGGTTTGACTCGTCTCGACGTAAGTAACAACATATTGTAGAACAGTGCCAAACGAAGCACACTTTGGCCCGATTCTACCTAAACAAAGATTGTTTCTGGATCTCACTTCATCATTTTAAATTTACAGATTACAAATAATCTGTCCTCGTCCACAATAGACACATTAGAAGGACACATTGTTGCTGGATGGAGAAGCCAAAGGACCTCAACATGTCTTTTCCCATCTTGCTTATCCGTATCAATTTCTGTTTGCTATTTTTTTTTCATTCATTTTTTACTCCTAATAAAAAACTTGAGAAAAAGCAAGTAAAAAAGGTCAAATTTTATTTTAAATTTTTTACATCCCGCGTAAGTATTTTGTGCACTTGGGAAAATAATACTTTCTACTTTGAAAATTGGAAAATTGGATTCTGATTCTCCAATTCCAAAGTATGGTAGGGAAATGCGAAAATCGGCGAGAACTTTGGTTTTTACATGTCAGAATTCGCCGTTTCAAATTCCAATTTTCAATGCCGATTTCGAAATATTGGAGTTGGAATCTCCAATTCCGAAGTTTGGTATAAGCATAAAGATAATTGCTTAGTAGTTGAATCTAAATTCAATTTGCACTATTCACATTACGTAATCTATTAAAACTTATGTTTTAGGAATTTAATGATAATTATTTACAAACACAATCGAATGCATAAATTGAAAATAATTGCATAACCATCGTTAGTCCTCGTATATTGTATAATTCTAGTGCCAGTGCATCCAGAAAAAGCATCCTGTCCCGCATAAAACGTAAAATTGTACTATTTCAAAATAGGGCATAATTTTGCGTAATATTGCATATAGGCGGTTTGGGAACTAATTCAAATAATCTTACAGCATTGCATCAACAAGTATCAGTTTTAACATTTATTCTTCCAGATTCGTTATCAAAATAGGAAAGGTTAGGTTACTCCGTTTGGTAGGTTGGTAGGTTGTTAGGTTGTTAGTTAGGTTGTTAGGTTTTAATCTTTGCGATTAAAATGATTTATAACCTCAGGATTTCAAGTTAGTCAACAAAATGTTTTTTTTAGTTGCAGAAACGAGGCCTTATATGCCTCATCTAATTTAGTTACTCTAGCGTCTAAAACTAAACAGATGTGGACAAATATCTCCGGTTTGAATTTTTACTGATGACGGAAAAACTTTTAAAATTTATGCAGTAGATGTTTTTTCAATATACAGTTGAGAGTTAACCATTTTGACTCGAAATAGACTTTATTTTAATAAAAATTAAATCAACTGAAAAAACCAGAATTCGAGTTTTCATTACTTACGACGAAAATTTTCATCTTTTCCGATGCTTACCATTTGCCTACTTAACCCTTTCACATCAATTTCTCACACTTTGAAATAACCCTTGAATGTTTTGTTGATAAATTGAAGGTAGTTTTTTTGAAAATCCTTCTTACAATATATTTGCTACCAGAACAATTACAAAGATAGCATCTGGGGCTTTGACAGCTTCATATGCATCAACCTCGTCCTCCTCCGTGGTAAAGGGCATACATATGGTTTTTGGCTGAGCTCGACGAATGTGGACCGCTATGTTGCACCTTATCCCGTAATATAAGGTGAAGTGTTATGATACTTTTTCAAATAGATAGTGATGAATACTATTCGGCACTTGCTCAAATATCAAATAGTCACTTTTTTATTGCCGAATACTCCATTCAGACCGAATATTTTGTCAAAACATTTTGTGATGTCTTTCGGGAACTAAAGTTGAAGGCTTTCTGGTACTGATGTTATATGGTTTGAATATTTATTTCAAAGTTTTCAGCGGGCAAATGTTTTATTTAATGTTTATAACCTATCTGCTTTCTATATAACTATTCAAAATAGTATAACCTTCCCATTATATTAACATTAAACTATCAATTTTTGTTGAATAACTGTATCCAACTTCAGTAGAGGCTATCTGTGTTAGCCGAATCTGGGAAACTCTATTTGGCTAAAGATGCGAAATAATAGTTTCAATAATGGTTTAGTTCCCATAAAGCGGGCGTAGAACGCTAGAAGTTTGGGTTATGTAAGAGGTAATGTTAGACTTAAGAGCGGCGTAATTTAAATTGGGCTTTCATCGCTTATTAATACAACTCAAGCTAATTCATTTTGAATGCCTTTAAAGTAAAATATTCAAAATCAGTTAATAACAAAAAAAATCAAAATTAAGTTTTGCAACAAATGCACAACTGCCTGTCACTGTAATAAAAGGCGTTCGCTTCGGTTAACGTATTTTATTGGAAGGATTCATCCGGAAAGCTTTCAAAAATTAAAAAACAAGTCGCAAGACTCCCAATTTAATTTAAAATTGAATAAGAAATCGATCTGAAACTTAGAAAACCAAACTTAACCAAAAGAAAAAAATTTTAAAATTACAAAACCTCTGCGAACTTACACGGGTAACTTCCATAGAATAGACGACCGACCTTATGGTTAAATGTGACTTAAGAAGAAAAACAGGTAATCAACAAAATTGCGACAGTAGGGTTTTTTATACATATTTTTTGCATCGACTATTCGGCCAAATATTCGTATACTGTTCTGAGTTAATATCGAATACCGAATATTCGGGAAACCGATGTATCAGGTGAATCAAATACTTGGCACATTTCTTTAAATGGAACCCATAGTCACAACGCAAACCTCAGTCAATATTTTTAGTTATATTCTTTATGTGAAAAAGTTAGAAATTGAACCTGCTATAGTGATGTTCGATTTTGTATAAATTGTTTCCTATTTCTCATCTGTGGGAAGGATTTTATATCACACATTGTATTTCCGCCATTTGCTGAATCCATAGAAAATTAAGTTTAGGTGCACTGCGTTACAGAATACAGTAGGCTCTTGAGAATGAACAATGGGGTCCAGTGTTATTGGGGAGGGGGGTTCAATGAAAAGGATTCTGTATCACCCGGTGGTTAACTGCGAGGAGACTCGTACTTTCACAGTAGACAAGCGATCACCAGAGACAACGACAAGTATTAGTCAAAACTCTCTTGTGTAACGTCCGGTTTAGACATCCAGATTTTCTATCAAGATTCAGTCAAAATGCAGTTCATATCGTGTCCATTTCATATCAATATTTTTGTATCAATTTATAGTTACAGAAATCATTTCAAAATCCCGTCCATTTCATTTACATTTCCAAAAAATAAATTGTGGAACCAAAAATGTGTTTTTGGAAATAGGCAGGATATCATTTGATATCAATCACCTCTGTTCAACAATTGCTTTAACTGCATATAGATCCTATTCAGGATGTTTTGCACCGATTTTGAATAATTTTTGCAAAAAATAAAAAATAAATTTAATTTTTGTGAAAAATTAAAAAAAAAAAAAATTTTTTTTTAATTTTTTCAAATATATTTTTTAATTTTGAAAAGAAAGATTCAATTTTTTCAAATTTTTTTTTGTNAATGTGTTTTTGGAAATAGGCAGGATATCATTTGATATCAATCACCTCTGTTCAACAATTGCTTTAACTGCATACAAATCCTATTCAGGATGTTTTGCACCGATTTTGAATAATTTTTGCAAAAAATAAAAAATAAATTTAATTTTTGTGAAAAATTTAAAAAAAAAAAAATTTTTTTTAATTTTTTCAAATATATTTTTTAATTTTGAAAAGAAAGATTCAATTTTTTCAAATTTTTTTTTGTNTTTTTTTTTAATTTTTTCAAATATATTTTTTAATTTTGAAAAGAAAGATTCAATTTTTTCAAATTTTTTTTTGTATTAAATTGCAGAATATTTTATTTCTTACATTAACTACTGTATTTAGAAAAGAGAACAATGGGGTGAAAAGAGAATCCAGAGTTCATCCATTCCAACAAAAGTTGAAGCAATGTCAACTTTACAAAAAGAGAAATTTTTTAACATAATGGAAGCAGTCCGTATGCAGACTGGAAGTATAAATGCATCAAAAATAAATATTAGAAATGGAATTGACGTAACCTGGAATTGAAATGGATTGGAAAATTTTTCATGTTGAAGTAAAAATGTAAATCTTGAAGCAGTCTTGATAAATTTCAAAGAAATGGATCCAGACTGGATGAAACCTGTAAGTTTAAACCGGAGGTAATAAGGAGACGCATGGTCCAGAGTAAAAATACACCGCTACTTTACGTTTTGTCTCACAAACACGATAGGTTACTATAATCCGAAAGAGATCGTTATCTCAAAGCCTATTTTTGCAATGTGGGAAATTCGCTAAAGTTAAGAATATAGATGTTTATATCTTTAAAAGTAATATCAATGAAGGGACATTTACATCTTAAACTCATACCATNGTTAAGAATATAGATGTTTATATCTTTAAAAGTAATATCAATGAAGGGACATTTACATCTTAAACTCATACCATAAATTGTTATGTTTACTCCTAAGCAGACATACCTGAGATTTTTTAATGTAATAAGCACTAGAATTCTAGATCGTTAAGAACACACATACACACATGAACAGNGTTAAGAATATAGATGTTTATATCTTTAAAAGTAATATCAATGAAGGGACATTTACATCTTAAACTCATACCATGAATTGTTATGTTTACTCCTAAGCAGAGATACCTGAGATTTTTTAATGTAATAAGCACTAGAATTCTAGATCGTTAAGAACACACATACACACATGAACAGTCGGATTATTCAATCGCATAAACCTCTCTTGGTTCTCTTTTCACNGTCGGATTATTCAATCGCATAAAGCTCTCTTGGTTCTCTTTTCACGGTTAATAATAGCTACTAAAATATTAAACATTGGAGCTTTTTTCAATTCAATTTAGAAAAAAAAATACAAATTGTTAGTTAGACGCCCATGAATATTACGAAAAATCAGTAGATATTTGTAGATATATTATATAAAAAAATTAGATTCCTTGATATAGATATCAAAAAATACACTTAGCGGACATAGAGAGTAGGTTCTTTATAACAGGAGTTCATTACAGGCACATAATAAACATGGTACAAAATTCATAAAATATTCTGATGCTTTGAGAACTGTAATTATCCTGTTTACAACTCCATCATGTCATTCTTTCTATTGAAACACCAAAAACAACCTCTTACAAAGTTATTACGGCAGATACATCTATATTTCGCAGGTTTGTTGATACTAAAGATGAGAGTTAGTAATAGATACCTAGAAAAAAACTCTTCAAAAGGTATGTAGTTTTCTGAGGACCAATGACTAAGAAAGAATAGATAAGCGGATCATCACGAAGATAGAATAGATAGAAGTTGGTAATGTTAGATTTACGAATTCCTCCACNGATACTAAAGATGAGAGTTAGTAATAGATAGAAAAAAACTCTTCAAAAGGTATGTAGTTTTCTGAGGACCAATGACTAAGAGAGAATAGATAAGCGGATCATCACGAAGATAGAATAGATAGAAGTTGGTAATGTTAGATTTACGAATTCCTCCACAGTTGAAACTTTTTGGCTTTAATTTCTCTGAAAAGCTTTTTCTAATCTAGTTATTAATTACTAACTTTCATATAGCGTTGGTATAAAGTGAACCGAACTATTAGTAACAAAAGTACAAAGTACTAATACGAAGTATTTACCGAAACGTAATACAGCCTTTTATGTTATAATAACAAAACCTTTGAATTACAATTTTGAAGAGCCAGTAAATGTTTATCTTTTCATCACATCTAACTTTAAGCAAACCTGTCCAAATTTTTTAGCCGCACAAACTACACGTTGAGCAATCCATTACGGTACCCTCTTTCTTCACTTTCACCATAGCATCTCCTCCCAATCTCTGTGGTTGCTTAAAATATTTGCGGATATCAAATTAAAATCATTATTTTTTAGGCAAGGGGATTCTGTAATGGCGAGAGGTGGTTAGTTAAAACATATATTAAAAAAAAATTGTTGATGATGCGCCATTCTGTAATGTTGATAGTTGGAGAATTGAGAAAAAAAAAGACAAGTGGAGGAATGTAATATTCCACCCCTGATGTCTTATTCCACCTCACTCAACAGAGACCCTGCAGACCCCTTTCTCTCCTTCACTGCTTTATTTTTGTGACGCTACGCCATTCTATAATTCTAATTGGTGGTTAACCTTGATAGCTTCATCGGTGTGTAAAATACCTACCACCCTAGCGCAAATGCGGATTTTGAAAAAAAATTACATTATGGAATTTTTATGGTTTCCATGCAATCCTCGTTTGTACATTAAGTTATTACAATAAATTTACTCAAAGCAGCGTTGCCGAACAGCAGATTTTTACAGAATTTTTAGCAAATATTGTACGTAAAACTCGCCAACAAAAAACCTGTCCGGACCATCGGTGTGCAATAGATTGCACACCTTTTCTGCCGAACTTTCGTTCCGGACCATCGGTGTGCGACAAATTGCACCCCCCCCCCTTCCCTTTCTGTACTAATTTTCCCGTTTTTGGTGTGCAATTAATTACACTCCGATGGTCCGTACCATACTTTTGAACGGTGCGGAGCTGTCAAGGTTTTGAGAGAAAATCTAAGTCGAGAAATGACCATTGGTATCTATTCCACCTCACTCAACAGAGAACTTCCAGACATTTTTTTTGCATCTCTGCTGTGCTACACTCTTTAGCATTGCTCATTTCTTTTTTCAAAAGAAATCTCACCCAAATCGTAGCTTTTGCTTATTTCTTCCGACATTAATCATACCCTATTGTTAATTTTTAAATAAAACCCCTCACGGTAACATAGAAAAATGACGTCATGTGAAAGCATGTTTTCTAGGGTACCAAAAAAGATTACTCACCGTGTATGACTGGTGCACCCAACTAAAAGCTACGGACTGACGCACAACTGCAACATCTTTAGACAGAAGGAGATATGATTTGGATAGAAGACACGATTTATAAATTTCCCAGTTAATTTGAAAGAAACCGAATGACAGTGTTCAAGAAACTGATCAATACCAGGCTACCTCGAAGTAAAGACTGACAGCAATTCTGAAATAGGTGGATAGAGATTTCCCCACCCCAACAAATAAAAATGACAAATTATTATTGTAAGTAAACAATTGAAAATCCAGATACCGACTCATCCTGTAAAGCACATCCCACACTATCAGAGCAGCCTCACTTGGAAGGTCGAGCAAGAATATTTACATTGCGGAACACATTGAGATCCTTGAAATTAGATTAAATTCATGCCAGTATAAAAAAATCTACACTTTTTACTAACTCCAAACTCCTCTACACGGTGATTCGAATGATTCAAATGATTCTCACGATAGAATTTGTTGTGAAAAAAATTAGTAAAAGCATGGGGAAAGGTGAATATGTTTTGATCAATGAAGTAACTAATGCCTTGCTCAGGAATATCAGTCAATCAAAACTACACTTCATTCCAAAAATAAGCTAGTTTCATAATTATCAACAGTGAATAGAGAATCTCGAGGGGTTTATAATATTTTCAAGTCTGTCCAATCGTTCATCCGTCCTAATTCCTTCTAAGTTGCATTGGACTATGTAATTTCAAATATCCCATATATTGAGTAATTAGCATATAGCATATATTAATATAATAATTAGCATATTAGCATATAGTAATTACAGCTGTGTCATATATTGATCCATTAGCATATAGTAGTTAATTATAGTTGTCTCATATATTGAGCCATTAGCCTATAGTAATTACAGTTATCTGTTATTACGACTGATGAAAACTGTTTATAGAAGGTGTCAAAACAGTAATTATTTATAGGCATTTCTATTTGGATGTACCTCAGAGTATTGAACCCTTAGTTACGGCTATTAAGCTCTTAATAGCCGTAACTAAGGGTTCAATACTCTGAGGGATGTATCAACTCTTTCCGTTTTTTGCTTTATTAAGTCAAGAATTTCTACTTGGTTTCATACGTAGAGTAATTTTAAATTTAACTTTTCACTGTAATGCTGGGTTTCGGCGTCTCTATTTGGCTCTACAAACTCAAGTTTGTTTCCGCATCTTTTAGATTTTCCCTATTAATGAATACTTCACCATTTGCTGAATCCTTTCAAAATTTTAAACCTTCCCTATTTGCCGAACCTATTAAACATGTTCAATCTGTCGTATCTGCTGAATCTGCACAAATTTTTCAATCCGCTGTTTTTACCAAATATTCTAAAAATCATCAACCTGTCACTTGCTCCAAATTTATTATGTTGTCCAAACTTGCTAAATCTGTCCAACCTGTTAGATCTACTAAACCTGAAATCGCCTGAATTTGCCATCATATTGTCGTTTATTTTAGATATTTTTGACTCATTTCGTAATTTACGCATCTACATCTAATTTGTCGAATCTGATGAATCTTGTAAATATATTTTAGCTGTAGTTCTTGTTCAGAATATTTTTTGATATTTTGTTATTTGTTCAATCGATTCCAAAGCAAGGGTACCAAATCGGATGAGGCAGTTCAGACCCATAACCCATGGTATGTTGTTTCACCGGCTCGCCAGTCATGATTATTTCTAGTTGTCAAACCATCTGTTTCTGCCGTTTTACCAGTTTTTGTGAACCATGTTCTCAGATATTTAATCATTCTACTGATTCTCTATAGTAGTTCTAAGTGATTCAAATTCATTCTAACGATTCGCTGGTTGTTGAAAATACTACTACTAATAGATCCATTATTTATTTATTTATTTATTTTATTTATTCAAAGGAATACCCTAATTACACCTACTGTGCTAGGTTATTACATTCCCCGATGTATCAACTAAGTTTTTTTTTTTTTTTCCTTAATTAAAATTGATTACTTGGAATTAAAATTAATATTATAATGAATTTGGTTTTCAAATTGGAGTGTGTATTAAAAATTAAAATTAAAATTAAAATTAAAATTAAAATTAAAATTAAAATTAAAATTAAAATTAAAATTAAAATTTTTGTGATTAGTCTTAGTTGAGATTTAAATTTAAATTATTAGAAAAGGATGGAGGAAATAGGGTAAAGTAGGATTGATGTGAATGATTTTTATATGTGCAATAGGAACTGTTTAGCTTTTACGCCGCGTCCCATGCTAGGTAAAGCAATGAGTAAGGGTGGTCTAATTTGGAGAAGAGGTAGGAGTACTTGTATTATATGTGCTACATTCATTAAGTTGGAGTTTTAAAAGTATTCCGTAAGTTTAGTTTTTGTAGAATAATAATGACATTTCTTTACCCATAAGACTTTGTGGAACAATACTTAACGTTTTTATAGTTTACAACAGAATTTTTACGATAGTTTTTTGAATTCATACAATATACTTTAGAACGTGTTTGTTTTGTTTCATGAACGTTTAGTGATAATAAGTCTATAAGATCAGAAAAGTAAGAAATTGGAAAGCTTAGCATTTTGGTCATTAAAAGTAATGTCTAAATCACGCATTTTAGCAGGAAAGAGCCATCCTAGTTCAGTAGTTAGGCGCTCTTTTACATTATCATTTCTTTTTAATATGAGTACATATTTGGCACATCTTCTTACTATTCTTTCAATTGATTTGATTAGACCTTTTTACATCTACACCAAATCATTAACATATATCTAATAATAGGGAAAATGTAACTAGTTACCATGAGTTTTCTATTATTTAAGGTTAACATTTTTTGAATAGGATATAATGACCAAAGGCAGTAGTTACATCTTTTTGTGATTTCAGAGACGTGTTCAGTCCATGAAAGTGTCTGGTCGATTATTGTAAATAAGATTTTCAACCGTCCGATTTGTATGCCTAATCACCGACTTTTTTCATTTCTGTCAGTTACTTCTTACGCATCATTAGTCGAGGATAGTTTACTTTCCGATTTTTCGAATCGTTCTATACGCCATCCAACTCGTTTCCTTCAAACCGCTACTCCTATTACTTCTCATTAGATTTTTGAGAATATAGTTTTGCGTACAATAACCCCTGTAAAAAGAAAATTGAAAGCAGACTATACCGATAGTTTTGTCCTACGTACAATGATTGACACAATAGATGGAAGACTTTTAGAATGATGATGCCGTCAGCTTTCCTNATTAAAATTAAAATTAAAATTAAAATTAAAATTAAAATTAAAATTAAAATTAAAATTAAAATTAAAATTAATTAAAATTAAAATTAAAATTAAAATTAAAATTTTTGTGATTAGTCTTAGTTGAGATTTAAATTTAAATTATTAGAAAAGGATGGAGGAAAGGGTAAAGTAGGATTGATGTGAATGATTTTTTGTGTGCAATAGGAACTGTTTAGCTTTTACGCCGCGTCCCATGCTAGGTAAAGCAATGAGTAAGGGTGGTCTAATTTGGAGAAGAGGTAGGAGTACTGGGATTATATGTACTACATTCATTAAGTTGGAGTTTTAAAAAGTATTCCGTAAGTTTAGTTTTTGTAGAATAATAATGACATATTTCTTTACCCATAAGACTTTGTGGAACAATACTTAACGTTTTATAGTTTACAACAGAATTTTTACGATAGTTTTTTGAATTCATACAATATACTTCAGAACGTGTTTGTTTTGTTTCAGGAACGTTTAGTGATAATAAGTCTATAAGATCAGAAAAGTAAGAAATTGGAAAGCTTAGCAATTTGGTCATTAAAAGTAATGTCTAAATCACGTATTTTAGCAGGAAAGAGCCATCTTAGTTCAGTAGTTAGGCGGTCTTTTACATTATCATTTCTTTTTAATATGAGTACATATTTGGCACATCTTCTTACTATTCTTTCAATTGATTTGATTAGACCTTTTTTACATCTACACCAAATCATTAACATATATCTAATAATAGGGAAAATGTAACTAGTTACCATGAGTTTTCTATTATTTAAGGTTAACATTTTTTGAATAGGATATAATGACCAAAGGCAGTAGTTACATCTTTTTGTGATTTCAGAGACGTGTTCAGTCCATGAAAGTGTCTGGTCGATTATTGTAAATAAGATTTTCAACCGTCCGATTTGTATGCCTAATCACCGACTTTTTTCATTTCTGTCAGTTACTTCTTACGCATCATTAGTCGAGGATAGTTTACTTTCCGATTTTTCGAATCGTTCGATACGCCATCCAACTCGTTTCCTTCAAACCGCTACTCCTATTACTTCTCATTAGATTTTTGAGAATATAGTTTTGCGTACAATAACCCCTGTAAAAAGAAAATTGAAAGCAAACTATACCTACAGTTTTGTCCTACGTACAATGATTGACACAATAGATGGAAGACTTTTAGAATGATGATGCCGTCAGCTTTCCTGGACACCCAGGAGAGTCCAAGCTCTACACGGGCTCCATCTCTCAAATCAAAAAATTATTTTCATTCACAATCCACATTAAATAAATATTCAAAACACGTTATAAATTTAAGTTAGATTGAACAAATTTTGTTCAGATTTTCCATTTTCCTCAAAAATTTTCATATCATGAGGTCACGATTTATCCAAGGAAAAGGAGTCTTTAGGAGTTAGTTTCAAATTTTCCCGAACGAGAAAGATTCGAAAAGAACACGATGAGTTGATTCTTTATCTATTGTACAGAATCAGTGCTTGTGGAGTCGCGCCTTGGAGCCAGATATTACTTGTTCAAAAATCGGAATATTCTGATCTCATTAATTTTTTTTTCACAAACTTTTTTTTGTAGTTTATTTAATTATGCTAAACGTACATTAGACCTTTGACCAGTATAGNTTTTTTTTTCACAAACTTTTTTTTGTAGTTTATTTAATTATGCTAAACGTACATTAGACCTTTGACCAGTATAGATCTGCTATTGCTCTCGATNATTAGACCTTTGACCAGTATAGATCTGCTATTGCTCTCGATACATAGCTTGCAACACTATGATTTTGGAATTTATAAATCTAAAGGCTAATAAATTTCGGCTGGAATACCGTAGAAATTTCAAATGATTTCTTTCAAATGATAAATGCGAAAATACGTTCTCATATTATAAGATGGATATGAATTAAAGACGTGTTTGTAGGTTGGTCATACCAAATGCCGATACTTCTGATTTATTAGGTAAATGTTNTACATAGCTTGCAACACTATGATTTTGGAATTTATAAATCTAAAGGCTAATAAATTTCGGCTGGAATACCGTAGGAATTTCAAATGATTTCTTTCAAATGATAAATGCGAAAATACGTTCTCATATTATAAGATAGATATGAATTAAAGACGTGTTTGTAGGTTGGTCATACCAAATGCCGATACTTCTGATTTATTAGGTAAATGTTAAATGCGTTTATCTCGTTATATTCAAGTTCACATCCAACTCATTTTCTTTATGTACTTAACTACGCAGCATAGTTTAGATACCAAGATTTGTCACTTGAAAAATGTAATGAACTGGTTCTGTACAAATGTTTTTGTCATTTCAAGGGGCCTCATTCTTTTCTCAAACCTAAATATTTCTATTTAATAAGATGTTCAACGTCTAAATCATCAAATTTCCATTCCAATCCTACCGTTCGCTATCATGCCCTAAAATTAAGTTCGACTTCGGCATTGTATAATACCTAGCTGTTTCAATCAGAAATAAGAGATCCAGGCTTGCCAACATTCCTTCAAGTGCATACTACCCACAAGTTCCGAAAACACCTGAATTCAAATAGTCTACAGCCAAATACACTAACCTTTTTTGAAATTTAAACAAACCTATAAATTGATTAATGTAAGCAAGAAAGAAAGAAAACGATCATGCAACATTTCTTATTTGAGAGCATTAAACTAAAATAATTTAAAAATTTCAACTAGATGGCGTTGAAATATAATTTAGCAACTGGTTNTATAAAAATTTCAACTAGATGGCGTTGAAATATAATTTAGCAACTGGTTTGAGTTCAGTTGTTCGAGAAATTATTAGTCGCTAGCACTTAATAAAATCGATTAAATACAATAACTAAAATAACAGTAAAGTGAAGACATTACAAAAGAATAAAATATTTTTTTATTGCTNTGATTAATGTAAGCAAGAAAGAAAGAAAACGATCATGCAACATTTCTTATTTGAGAGCATTAAACTAAAATAATTTAAAAATTTCAACTAGATGGCGTTGAAATATAATTTAGCAACTGGTTTGAGTTCAGTTGTTCGAGAAATTATTAGTCGCTAGCACTTAATAAACTCGATTAAATACAATAACTAAAATAACAGTAAAGTGAAGACATTACAAAAGAATAAAATATTTTTTTATTGCTNCTCGATTAAATACAATAACTAAAATAACAGTAAAGTGAAGACATTACAAAAGAATAAAATATTTTTTTATTGCTGGACAATCTAAGTATTCAGCAACGTATTTAAAAAAAAATTAGTTTGTAAAGCGTTCTTTCATTACAAGAGTGGAACTAACTGGTGTTATTGTAAGTTGTCTTTTACTTTGCAGTGGTGGCTTCTCACATCCTGGTGGAACGGTCACTTCAAAATTATGTAATAAATTTGCAACAAACAAAAATAAAGTATCTCTTGCTAATGTTTCTCCTACACAAACACGCCGTCCCACTGAGAATGGCAAAAGTAGTCCCTCATGTTTCTGTAGAATGGTTTCATCTGCATTCAAAAATCTCTCTGGGCGAAATACCTCTGGGTCACCCCACACATCAGGATCGTGGTGGGCAGCATATAAGTTGGCTAGTACTATTGTCCCTTTTGGAATATCAAATCCATGAAACTTTGTGTCTTCTATCGATGCATGTGGCAGTGAGAGTGGAGCAATGGAGGAAATTCTCAAGGTTTCTAAAACCACAGCATCCGTGTACGGCAACCTGGTGAATAAGATAAAAATTTCAAATTTAGAAAATTAAAAAAGTTAAAATTTGATAATATTTCACAATATACATTTTCCTGTCACTCAAACTTGGATTTCTGCCACTTCCAACTTCCCTGTCCAGCTCAACGTGTAACTTCTTCTGTACTGCGGGATAGTGAAGTAAATACAACATAGCCCAGCTCAGAGTCACAGAAGTCGTGTCAGTCCCCGCCAGAAAGAAATCCGACATCACGCACTTCAACGACTTGGCTAAAGTAAACAAATGTTTAAACTCTAAGTAAGATAATACTTGACGAATATAATGAAATTCTCACTTCCTTGATTGGAATGGAAACTAGAGGTACTATTGGTAGTTTTCATTATTTCTTGTAGATATACATCAATAAAATCTCGTGGATTATTTTCAGAAANAGAGGTACTATTGGTAGTTTTCATTATTTCTTGTAGATATACATCAATAAAATCTCGTGGATTATTTTCAGAAAGTGTCTCTTTGTGTTCTTCAATGATACTAAAAAATTGGTTGTCACGGGCTGTCTTTAAGTCAGATAAGTAGCTCCATTTACTCCAATTGAAGAAATATTTGGCAATTGTTTGGTAACGAACAAGTATGAAACTTTTAATTGTNAAATATTTGGCAATTGTTTGGTAACGAACAAGTATGAAACTTTTAATTGTTTTTTTACCGAAGAGAATTTCTGCGGTACTGAAAAGCAACAGTGAATGTAACATAATGCTGTTGAATCGACGATTAGATTAATGCACTGCTACATTTACCTTTCTAGTCCGTCCAGAATATCAATAAGTATCTTGTCATTGTGATGAATTTTTTGTCCGGTTAATATTTTCCATAGTGAATTCACAACGGCAAGAGCAAATCGCCGCTGTAGCGCAACTGGTGCACCATTTTGCTGTCTAAGCCAATCATTTACATCCTTCACTTCCTCCATTATCATTTCTTCCATTGAGCTTTTTCCGAATCCAAAATCACGCAAATTTCTTAAGGCAAAACGACGCTGTTCATTCCAAACGTCTCCAACGGAGTTAGCAATACCTGTGGTATAGACGAAACTTTAAACATAATTCTATAGACTTAACCGTAGCAAGGATAGAATCTTACATGGACTAGCTCATATTCTATAAATATAGTTCTTATACACATGATATTGAAACACGATATATTTGGTAGGGTGTAGCTGTTGGTAGCTGAAGTATCAGTTGTATGTAGCTATGGTACCAACATCAATAACTATATGCTGTACGATACCGAACACTGATGTATGTATCAAAGTTAACCGCTATCTACACTATTCATAGTAACGAATGTAGTAAATGTTTGTTTAATAAAACTTTTTTTGATTTATTGCAGTCCGAGATGAAACCTGCTACTTCAGAAAGCTAATTCTGATGAATATGTTGCTTAGCAACAAAGTTCAAAATGAGAAGCCTTATAAAATACGGTGATGGTGTAGGTAGTCGGATATTCACAAATCTTAATTACCTTACGCTTTATAAAAGAAAAACTCATATCTCCATTTTATTATGATTACTCTATTATACATGTTCTACATAATTTCAAGTTTGTTTCTTCAGACTTATAAAGTAATGTACAAGTTCTTAAGGATGGTAGGTTCAAAGATACTTGTGACATCTATTCTTTGTGAGGAAGGAAATTGCTTTATAATTTTCGTCGCATATTTGATGGAATAATTAGTATAAATGCTACAAATTAAGGGAAGAATAATTAGAAATATTGTGCCAGTGAATAATATCAAGTTGGTGATACAACCGAACGTGTTTTTGTAAAAGGAATGTCTTACAAATGTTTCGACACTGTAGAAAAAAATTTTGAAAAGGAATGTGTTACAAATGTTTCGACAATGTAGAAAAAAATTTTGAAAAAGAATATTCAAATTTAGAAAGAGTAAAATTCAGTAAGATATATAGTGCGTTCAAGGCGATATTGTTTCCAGACGATTTTCCACAGAATCCAAAATCAATCTTATGTCAGCCATGTATGTAATGTATGTTTCACACATTATGGACTGCTAAACTTACTATAAATCAATTCCATCAAAGTTAAATTAATTTTCCTAAGGGTATAAAAGTATTACACAAGTCTAATGAGAGAGTTTTTGAAACTGTAGATTCATAATATTGTTTTCTTATCTAATCACACTTCAAAATATAGATAGCACAGATTCATATTGTAGCACGCGGTACTAATTTTCAATATTTATTAATAACACTCTTAAATATTTACACGAAAACACATCTCATTACGAAAGAATATTTGAATTATAATGGTTCCTTAACTAGACAACATGGATTGATAACATTGTATATCAAATATGCTTGCCATTACTATATCACTATCAAAGTCTACATACGTATATGATTTAGTAAAGCCGAATACATCTACCATTGATTTTATAAACTTGCACATCACTGCACTATTATGTGTGTGTTATAGTACTTATGCAGTCAATGATGAAATATATGAATCACACTATCAAGTTTAACTAGGGAGTTATGGATTTACACGTAATACTTCGGCGGCATTCGTTATTGATATAAGGTTGTTACAAGTACTTAGTTCTGAAAGTATGCGCCAATTTGTTAAGTTTGTATGATAAAATTTACAATGCTTGTGTAACTACATACGAGTAAGAAAAACTTCCCAAATAGCTGCAATTACACCAGCTTAAAATTATAATTCTTTAATATGAATACAATAAAATAATAGATGGCTGATTGGTGGAGAAACGTAATAATTCCAAGAAAATCGAGTACAGATAAAAATAAATTTGAGGAAGCAAAAAATTTCTTGGAAGAAAAAAACATTATAAGTGGGGTCAATGGCTTTTGTTCAGCAAATCCCACTAACTCATACTCCAAGTCGTCATCACGTCATTTATTAAATTATTTGTTTAATTTTGCAGAAATCGATCAAATTTTTAATTCCGAAGTAGCAGGTTTTCCTTCGAGAATTACTTTTGGCACGTTTTCTTTGTATGAAAAAGTATCGGATTATGTCTGGCTTGAAGTCTTATCGTCTGGCTTATGTCTAAACTAGAAGAATAATTTTCGGTTTGAACGATATTTTACGTGAAACAGCATGTAGAAGTAAAGTAGCTAATCTTTTATATTAAGTTACTAAGATCAAAAGGTATAAAATATGATTTATTTAAAAATCGGTGTTTTCTAACATATTCCTTTAAAAATTAATCAAATTTATTAAAGATTTNATGATTACTCTATTATACATGTTCTACATAATTTCAAGTTTGTTTCTTCAGACTTATAAAGTAATGTACAAGTTTTTAAGGATGGTAGGTTCAAAGATACTTGTGACATCTATTCTTTGTGAGGAAGGAGATTGCTTTATAATTTTCGTCGCCTATTTGATGGAATAATTATTTTAGTATAAATGCTACAAATTAAGGGAAGAATAATTAGAAATATTGTGCCAGTGAATAATATCAAGTTGGTGATACAACCGAAAGTGCTTTTTGTAAAAGGAATGTCTTACAAATGTTTCGACAATGTAGAAAAAAATTTTGAAAAGGAATGTGTTACAAATGTTTCGACAATGTAGAAAAAAATTTTGAAAAGGAATGTGTTACAAATGTTTCGACAATGTAGAAAAAAATTTTGAAAAGGAATATTCAAATTTAGAAAGAGTAAAATTCAGTAAGATATATAGTGCGTTCAAGGCGATATTGTTTCCAGACGATTTTCCACAGAATCCAAAATCAATCTTATGTCAGCCATGTATGTAATGTATGTTTCACACATTATGGACTGCTAAACTTACTAGAAATCAATTCCATCAAAGTAAAATTAATTTCCCTAAGGGTATAAAAGTATTACACAAGTCTAATGAGAGAGTTTTTGAAACTGTAGATTCATAATATTGTTTTCTTATCTAATCACACTTCATAATATAGATAGCACAGATTCATATTGTAGCACGCGGTACTAATTTTCAATATTTATTAATAACACTCTTAAATATTTACACGAAAACACATCTCATTACGAAA
Organism: Holacanthella duospinosa; assembly: GCA_002738285.1. NCBI lineage: Eukaryota > Metazoa > Arthropoda > Collembola > Poduromorpha > Neanuridae > Holacanthella > Holacanthella duospinosa. The sequence goes on along the minus strand of NIPM01000142.1, from coordinate 8,135 downwards.
GAATATTTGAATTATAATGGTTCCTTAACTAGACAACATGGATTGATAACATTGTATATCAAATATGCTTGCCATTACTATATCACTATCAAAGTCTACATACGTATATGATTTAGTAAAGCCGAATACATCTACCATTGATTTTATAAACTTGCACATCACTGCACTATTATGTGTGTGTTATAGTACTTATGCAGTCAATGATGAAATATATGAATCACACTATCAAGTTTAACTAGGGAGTTATGGATTTACACGTGATACTTCGGCGGCATTCGTTATTGACATAAGGTTGTTACAAGTACTTAGTTCTGAAAGTGTGCGCCAATTTGTTAAGTTTGTATGATAAAATTACAATGCTTGTGTAACTACATACGAGTAAGAAAAACTTCCCAAATAGCTGCAATTACACCAGCTTAAAATTATAATTCTTTAATATGAACACAATAAAATAATAGATGGCTGATTGGTGGAGAAACGTAATAATTCCAAGAAAATCGAGTACAGATAAAAATAAATTTGAGGAAGCAAAAAATTTCTTCGAAGAAAAAAAACATTATAAGTGGGGTCAATGGCTTTTGTTCAGCAAATCCCACTAACTCATACTCCAAGTCGTCATCACGTCATTTATTAAATTATTTGTTTAATTTTGCAGAAATCGATCAAATTTTTAATTCCGAAGTAGCAGGTTTTCCTGCGAGAATTACTTTTGGCACGTTTTCTTTGTATGAAAAAGTATCGGAATATGTCTGGCTTGAAGTCTTATTGTCTGGCTTATGTCTAAACTAGAAGAATAATTTTCGGTTTGAACGATATTTTACGTGAAACAGCATGTAGAAGTAAAGTGGCTAATCTTTTATATTAAGTTACTAAGATCAAAAGGTATCAAATATGATTTATTTAAAAATCGGTGTTTTCTAACATATTCCTTTAAAAATTAATCAAATTTATTAAAGATTTNCAAATATGATTTATTTAAAAATCGGTGTTTTCTAACATATTCCTTTAAAAATTAATCAAATTTATTAAAGATTTAAAAAATATTCTTCTTTACTTTTGCATCCTCTTGCATGTAAAAAATATGATTTGGATAAAAAAATTTTCGTAGCTTAGGATAGGTTTGACTTAGTTTTAACGGAGCACTTTCCCCAGCAAAGAGAATAAGTCAAGAGTAGTTCCACGATCGTGTGTAATTATTTGCAGCACTGTAATAAATTTACTCTTTCGCGGTTCGATTTTTCTCTTCTCTTTGTTATCAATGGAGTCCGCTGTATGAAACCTTTTCACCTGAATGTTTCTGTCGTACATATTTTCTAATACAACTTTCAAGGAACTTTTGGTGCAATATTTATTTGACATAGCAACATGAAACTGGGTCCAAAAATGAAATTAAGTTCAATATGTATACCAACCACCTAAACTCAAACGTTGAAGAAATTCAAAAACTCAAATTTATATTATCAAATTATGTAAATCAAATTTTTATTATCAAATTATGTAAATCATGGGATAACAATATTTTTCAAAATTTTCAGCTACAGCTATAAACATGCAATTAGTAATATCTGACTGTTTAAATGTTCCATACATTTTCACATNAAAATTTTCAGCTACAGCTATAAACATGCAATTAGTAATATCTGACTGTTTAAATGTTCCATACATTTTCACATATTTAAATTCGGTTGGTTAAATCCCAAGAGATATTTACCGTTTTTGACTACTTCAATTTATATAAATTTTTAACTGTACTTGCCCAGAGCAGTTTTGGGCACTCTTCCAAATCAGCTCAAGTAAAGCCAAAAAAATGTTCTTGCATGGTTTCAATATTTGTGAAAAAAATCNTGTTTAAATTCGGTTGGTTAAATCCCAAGAGATATTTACCGTTTTTGACTACTTCAATTTATATAAATTTTTAACTGTACTTGCCCAGAGCAGTTTTAGGCACTCTTCCAAATCAGCTCAAGTAAAGCCAAAAAAATGTTCTTGCATGGTTTCAATATTTGTGAAAAAAATCATGGGTTTGTCGCCAAAACGTACGATTTGAAATTCATTTTATTACTCAAGTACTCCTACATCCAGATTTTTGAGCATGACATCAATCTCAAATTTCAAACTTCTTGATTTTAGTATTAAAACACATTAGGAAATTTCTGCAACATTTTGCCAAAAAAGTTCAACTCTACTAGTATAGATAAATTTTTATAACTCGCTTATATTTAACGCAAAATCTTATAGTCATTAAAACAGGGCTAACTTTGCTTCTACTAGCAACAATTAAAAGGTGTACCATGCGTGTGCGTAAAATCTCACGAATTGACTTATCGCCTTACCGAACTGGTTGGAACTAATTTGAAAGCAAGCAACTAATCCACTCAATTCCCTATAAATTTCACAAACTGCTACATTGTAATGTAGCAGTTTACTAGTGAATGTGACGCAAACCTTTGCATTGTCTACTCTTCCACCTAATATTGAAAGTTTAACTAAGTATTAACGCAAACTGCTTCAGATTTACCAAAATTTAANCTACTCTTCCACCTAATATTGAAAGTTTAACTAAGTATTAACGCAAACTGCTTCAGATTTACCAAAATTTAAAGCAGAATGGAACTCATCGAATTTGGAACTCTTACAGCGTAAGAGAATTTAAAAGATCTGTACTTTAATCGGCATGGGTAAATTGTAAAAAGTGTACTTACCACCGGGTTCTCCGAGAATAAATTGTGTTGATTCCCTTTGTGGTCTTCCAGCAAATGCTACCTCGTTTAAAGCTTCTTTAATTAGTTTTGTTCCGTGTAAGCAAATACCTGGAGTTTGCCCTAATTCTACCCCTACAATTGGTCCATACTGTTTCGAAAGTTTAGATAAACCTATGTGGGGATCATTCCCTAATTCCAGAACATTTCCTAGAAATGGTAGTGGTCTTGGACCTAAAGTACAAAACAGTCAATTAATCTTTTCAGTATCAGTAAAAATGTAAATTATTAACAAAAAATTCACACATTTGTACATACCTGGTGGAAAGTTTTTTCGTTTCCTTGAAAGGAAGTAATATAGAATAACAAATGCAGCACCAATGTATACAACAATGTCAATCATTTCGTTTGAATTATAAACTAGAATGGTTCTTAAAAGGATAAGCAGNGCACCAATGTATACAACAATGTCAATCATTTCGTTTGAATTATAAACTAGAATGGTTCTTAAAAGGATAAGCAGTCTACCAAGAAAAAATACTAGTACTCATGGTTTTGTTGTTTACCCTATCTTACTTATCTAGAAAGTGAAGCACTTTTGTAGAACTGTGGCAGCATGATTTCAGATCCAAGCTAAAAGTCCAACATGATTAGATTAACCTCTCCATTAAATTAGTAGTAAAGAATGCTCTCACTGGTCGAAGGTTATTGTTGAATCATAAATATTAGATAAGTTTATCGTGGGAAATACTTGTGGATTGCTTAGTTACATGAATGTGCTAACTAGTAATCTTATCTAAAGTTTTAATTTCATACGGTTTATCCGGTAGTGGAAACTTGAGGTCGTGTTGTCGATGGCTTGACTACCTGCAGGGAGAAGTCAATGAAATCCCGAGAATTGTCTTCCAGTAGCGTCCTGAAACGTTCCCTGATGATACTCCTAAATAGCTGATTTCGTCTTTTATACTTTGGAGGCGATTTCAACCACTCCAATTGTGGAACCTAGTCGCAACATTGAGTAGAAAAGAAGTATGAAGCTTTTCTATGATTCAAACCCTAAGATGGTCTCGGCAGTGCTGAAAATCATTAAATAATTGCTAGTAACAAAGAATATAATTTATGCTGTAATGATTCCATCAGAATGAATATAGGCTCATTTGGACACTTGGTGCGCTAAAAGTTCTGTATCGCTCCAGTGGGTATAAGATCGGAAACTCGTACTCACACTCTAGCCAAGCGATTCTCTAACCCGTTCAGAAGTGATTTTGTCCAATCCTGCACTTTACCATGTACAATGAATATTGTTGAATTATGAAACACTCGAAGTGTAAGAATTAAATTGTCAAAAATGATGTGTACAATAATGAAGATAAAATTTTGTACAAAAATTTGGACACAAGAAATATCCCAATATTCGGAGAAGGCTAACAAAATTATTTTGTACAAAATAAATAACAAGATTTTTTCACTTATTATCCATATCTCTACACTTAGGATCTTATACTTTTCGTCTCTGTAATGAATTAAACCTAAGATCTTGCCGTTTTATGAAAGATGCGCTACCTATTAAGCCAAATTTCCTAACTACATGTTAGGTGAGAAAATTCTATATTAAGCAAACAGATTAAAACCAAAAACTTTGTCAATTAACTTTCATCTCCCAATCCTTTTCCCGCTTACTTTGCCTGCTTATTCATTTTATGAATCGTTTGAAGCTGAATGGATTTCTTGCTCAATGAACACGGACGGAGTTTCTGTATTCAAATCTTCAAAATTTTTGCTCTGGCCCATTATTGTTTTTATAAACGAATTAAGTTACAAAACACGCACTAAAAATTCATTTGTACAAAGNTCTATATTAAGCAAACAGATTAAAACCAAAAAATTTGTCAATTAACTTTCATCTCCCAATCCTTTTTCCGCTTACTTTGCCTGCTTATTCATTTTATTAATCGTTTGAAGCTGAATGGAAGCGACATTTCTTGCTCTGGCCCATTATTGTTTTTATAAACGAATTAAGTTACAAAACACGCACTAAAAATTCATTTGTACAAAGTCTATGGTTTGGGAAGCAGAAACCAGATTTTGATGCGTTTTTCCAGCTATTTGTGGACGACTGTATACAATTGTCTCAGACTGGAATCAAATGGTTTTGCGAAAATGGACATCAGATTGAAAGTTTTGTTTACTTTCCTATAATGGTGGCTGATTCTGTCGCAAGATGTCTTTGTCAAGGAATTCATCAGTTTAACGGATCATTCGGCTGTACTTGGTGCCTGATGGAAGGCGAAAGTGCACCGATTGAAGGAAAGTCTAAAAAGCGGGTTTATAGAAGAGTAATTTGCCAGAATTTAGAACAAATCCTAATTTTCTACAACATTTGAGAGAATACAGACACCTGCTAGAGATTAATCCATATTTAGAAAGTCATTTTGGATTAAAATTTGCCTCAAAATTGCTCTTACTTCCAAAATTTGACACTGTCACTGGATTTACATACGACTACATGCATAGTGCTTTCCTTGCAATCACAATACATTACTAGCCGAAATCATATCGGCCATATCATAGTATATTTTTCGGAAATTAAAAAAAAGTATTGGGTGTCAAAATCCGATCAAGATTTTGGAAAAATTTGTTAATTTAGGAAATACCCGGACCCGGGCATTATCAAAATCCCGAGTTACAAAGTAAAGTTCACAAATTGTGATGGAAATAATTACAAAAGGATGATTCATTTTGACAGAAATTTTGGAAGAAAAATTAATTTGGGAAATATTTTAGGTAAATACCCGAATTCGGGTATTTATAAAGTTCTCCGGGTGTTAAAACTAAACTTCACCAATTTGGATGGAAAACATTATGATTGGGTACTAAATTATGTCAGAAATTTTGGAAAAGTTTTCAATTTGGAGAATACCCGGTTTCGGGTATTCTGTAATTTTTGACATTATTTAGTATCAAATCATAATTTTTCCCATCCAAATTGGTGAAGTTGTGTCAAATCCGGAGGATTTTTAATACCCAGATTCGGGTGTTTTCCAAAATGAATAATTTCCCAAAATTCCTTACGTAATTTAGTGCCAAATCATATTTTTTTTCATACAAGTTGGTGAAGTTTAGCTTCAAACCCAGAGAATTTTTTAATACCCGGATTCGGGTATTTTTCAAAATGTATAATTTTTGTAAATTGCTCACGTATTTTAGTGCCCAATTAGAATTTTTTCCATCCAAATTGGTGAAGTTTAGTTCCTAACCCGGAGAATTTTATAATACCCGGATCAGGATATTCTCCAAAATGAATAATTTTTCAAAATTCCTGACGTAATTTAGTGCCCAATCATAATTTTTTCCATCCAAATTGGTGAACTTTAGTTTCTAACTCGGAGAATTTTATAAATACCCGAATTAGGTATTTTTTTCCAAAATTCCTGTCAAAATGTATCATCATTTGGTAAATATTTTCATCCCAATTGGTGAACTTTACTTTGTAACCCGGAAATTTGATAATGCCCGAGTGCGGGCATTTCCTAAATTAAATTTTTTTTTCAAATTTTGACACCCAATACTTTTTTTAATTTCCGAAAAAATTCAAATGAATTGAGATCTCTGAACCGAGGGAACCAATCACGATAGGCACAGGACAGCTGTTAATATTCTTAAGCGCTTGGGAATTGGCGGGGAGAGAAGTGACAATTAATTCAACTAATTCAACTAAATCAACGTATGATCGTCACAAGTAACATAAGTAACTTCCCTCCCCACAATTCCAAGCCCATGAAATGGGTAAGTGATCTACTTCTACTTCACTAAATTGAAGCTGGACTCAGCTGTGCACAAGAGGTTGCTCAATTACTGCTGACCTAATTACTGCCGAGAAACTGTTTTTGTTGTTACGAAATGTCATTTCATACATGCTCTGACTGTCAGATACTAATTCAACGTGGACAACATACGCTCTCCTGTTCCTCATGCCAATTATACTTTCATAGCAAATATTTCAGAGCTATGTCCTCCTCAGAATACGCTAAGATAAGAAGATCAAATTGGACTTGCTCTACATGTACTGCTATCGTACCCAATGCGTCTTCTATTTCAAACCTACTATTAACTGCTCTACCAAACATTCTTCCAGAAGACTCAGACCGTAGAATTGTACAGAATACCACTAAAACATCGATACCTTCATATCATCACCAATTCAAGAAAGGTCTCATCTTTGCCTCCATCAATATCTGTGGACTCAGATCCTCATTCGAAGAAATTCACTCCCTATTCATCAACAGTAACATTCTTTTATTGGGAATATGTGAAACCAAACTATCGGAAGAGAATAATTTCCAAATTCTCAATATCTCTGGTACTAATTACTTCAGAAAGGACAGACGCAGAGAGGTAGGAGGCCTGATTCTGTTTCTTAGAGAATCAGTTAAATCTGAACTTCTTGACATCCCTGATACAATTAAATTCCCGGAAGAAGTGGAGCACATGCATCTTAAAATTAGTATCTTTGGTGTTAAACCAATATTAGTATCCCTGTTTTACAAACCACCACATGTAAGCGATCTCATTTTCATAGATGCACTGAATTGTTTTCTGTATTGGTCAAGATCTTTGCACCTGGAGCAAATTATTTTTGGAGATTTAAACATTAACTTATTGGCATTCTCCAATCCAGTACATGAACTCTCGACTATCAAGAAACTGCACGGACTTACTCAACTAACAAAAACACCAACTAGAGTAGCGAGCACTACTAAAGGATCCACTGCTACTTTATTAGACCATATTTGTTTCTCATCTAAATAATTTTATTTGTAGTGGACACTTCCCATTTGGAGCTTCTGGCCATGACCTCACATACACTACTAGGAAAATCAACAAATTTAAACCACCACCTCCCGTCAAAAGTCTTTACAGGAAACTCAAAAATGTTGATTGGGCTTCAATTGAAGAAACCATTGCCAAAACTGACCACTCGTTCTTACTCTCCTCTTTTCTTTCCATAGATACGAAATTATCTCGTATTCGCGACATTATTCTTACCCAACTAGACCTACAAGCCCCAGTTCTCCAGAAAGTATTTAAAANTTCGCGACATTATTCTTACCCAACTAGACCTACAAGCCCCAGTTCTCCAGAAAGTATTTAAAAAAAGAGAAAACCCTTGGTTCAACTCAGCTATCTCTTCTATGTGTTCTGAACGAAATAAACTTAAAAAAAAATATCAACAAACTTGCAGCAAGCTGTGACAAAATTATGATTGACCAATACAAGCGACTGCGGAACAANAAAAAAATATCAACAAACTTGCAGCAAGCTGTGACAAAATTATGATTGACCAATACAAGCGACTGCGGAACAAACTAATGAATTAATCAGAAGTTCAAAAATAACCTATTTTAAGAATCAATTTCGGGAAACTTGCAAATCTAA
>NIPM01000141.1:335005-440868 GCA_002738285.1 Holacanthella duospinosa | reverse complement strand
TATCAACTGTATCAAAAAAAATTATCAACCGTCCAAACAGCATTGGCCAAAAATAACTTCTTCCTCCATTAAAATATTTTCCCGCACTATGCATAGATACCCATAAAGTAAATTAAAGAAATTCTTTAGTACTGAGGATGAGGAAAAAAGTTGTTTCCCAAGAAATAATAGGAAACTTAAATAGTCTACCAAAAAACAAGAGGAAACAAATTGTTTGGCATGTATTCTGACAGAACAAAAATTATTCAACTACACAAGTCGAGGCAATATCTATGTACAGTGAAGTCCGGTTATAATGAATCCGTAGAGACCGGCAGAATTAGTTCAGTATAGTCGGAGTTCATTAAATCCATATAGTGAACGGACACTACAATTCACTAATTGTTCATTATATCCTATTATTTGACTATAAATTCAGCTACGTCTAAGTAGAAAAGTATTGGAAATTTGCTTGAGTCTGAATACGGTTATGTTCAAATGTGTCATTTCCATTTCAGTAGAGTCGATGCTTACGCCATCCTCTCCGTAACTGCTGCAAGAGTGATTTGGGCAAGCGTAAAGTCTGTTGGTCGCTTTAATTCAAATAGCACTTTATACATTAAGCTGAAACTTATATTTATATAAAATATTTATATCTATATAAATGTCATTCTGAGAAGTGACAAAATAGAGTAGAACTCAGCTGGACTCTCTGTTAGTGTGAGACAAAAAGTAGAGTAGCCGGTGTATTTCTACACTGCAACATGGGTCACCTTACCTCATAGGAGAGTTTTAACTCATGCTTGTCATTGTCTCTGGGGATCAAAGCCTCGCTTGTCTACTGTCGGAGTACGAGTCTCCTCACATCTAACCACCGGGCGATACAAAATCTTTCCCACAGAATCCCTTTCCAAATAACACTGGACTTCAGTGTCCATTCTCAAGAGCCTATTGTGTCCTCTAACCCAGTACATCTAAACTTAATTTTCTACGGATTCGGCAAATGGCGAAAATTCAACGCACAGATTAATTACAAATAAAGAGATAACCTAACTAACTGAGTGAGAACCCTGTAAGACGGAAAATGTCTCGGGGTTGGGGAGACTCGAACCGGGATTCAATTACCCTGCTCGACATCTTATGTGAGACAAAAAGCAGAGCAACCGGTGTATTTCTACAATGGACCATGGGTCTCCTTATCTCGTAGGAGAGTTTTAACTCATTCTTGTCATTGTTTCTAGTGATTGTTATACATTAAATATATAAGTTCGCATGATTATGCGAACAGACTTCTTGACCCATTTTGATATCTTTAACTTGGGATTGACTAATCCTGAGTTGAGGATAGCAAATGGGAAGTAAAATGAAAGTCTATATGAGGAAGTAAAAAACAGAGAACGGGACCTTTTTTGGGATTGGGTTTTGTTTTGTCAGTAGATATTAAAAAACTAAATTAAACTTAAGAGGAATACTATGACACATCGTGAAGACACGAGTGTACTTGTAACGTTCACTTATTGACCAAATAAACAATATACTAAGAAATACAGCAAAATACGAGTGAACCTTTGTGATTATTTAATATCCAATAGAAGGACGCCAGAACCCTTCTTCGCAACCACTGCGTGACTCTGCCTTTAAACTAAATTACAGTAATAACTCCAAATTAACATTAAAAACAATAGGACATCAAACGTACGTTAAATCCAGTGTTTACACAAAGACGGAAATAAAACAAGTTATTACAGTGATAAAAGCCTCGGTTGGATACTGTCAGAATACGAATTTCCTCACATCTAACCACCGGGCGATACAGAATCCTTACTACATCAGTTAGTGGCATATAATTGTTTTTAGCTTTGGAGTCGTCTACCGGACAAGTGGAGGTCCCAGCAGAGTATGACGTGGTTGAAATATTGTATCATTGTAAGCAAATTTTAGTATAATGAGGTAGCCCAGTGTTGACCTATTCAGTCTTCCAGCGGTCACACAAAGATTACATTCGAGATTCTTTTTATTTAAACATTGATCAGAATACCACTAATGTAATAAGTTTTCAATCAAATTTGAGCAAACAGCACATGTTAACTTTGTGTCCTCAGTACAAAATACAGTAAAAATTGACAAAGGAAAGACTTTGCAGCTCTAAGTCTGATGATTAACATAGAAATTTTTAAATTATTCCACGGAACGCTAAATAAATGCATATTTAGAGGTGTCCTTTGTCATTTAATCCAGTTTCTTACCAGTCAAAGTTTATAAAATTTATCACAAAGTGATTTATATTTACCAAGCGACGTCTACATTCTGCATGGCTCTGTGCAACATCGTCGAAATATATGTAATCTAACATCCGATAACCTTGCATGCACCATTCGACAAAATGCTCAAAAAAATAAATGGGCCAAATATAGAGTAAAGTACCACAATACTCTCTAGATTTTATAGTGAGTATTTAACGGCAGCTTAGGAGAAGGCATTTACTTTTCCAAATGGTGTTACTTAATTGGTAGCGTGTTCGGTAAATACTTAAAGTAATAAGCGATAAAATAAAAATTGACTCTTATTGCCTATTTTACTCTATATATTGATATTTAGGAGGTATCAGTTTGTGATTTGATAGCATTAAACGGAATGTCATCCATTACTGTAAGAAATAAGTCAGGAGAGTCCACACAATTAGAGATTGACAAGCTTGGCAACATCAACGAATGGCAGTTATGGTTTGACAATAACTGGTATATGCCACTATATATATCCTTCACCTACGCAGTTGTTATAGTTTTGCTAAAATCTTATATGCGGGAAAGAAAACCGTTCGAACTTCGTAAACTCCTTGTGTTATGGAATGCAGGCCTTGCCCTATTTAGTATTGCGGCAACGCTGAACATTTTCGCACATTTTCTTACTTTAAATTTTGAGAAAACTTTTTGGTACGGAACTATCTGTACGAGGTAAGTAGACAATACAGCGGTTAAAGACACAATAAATTGTTACACTAATAATACTTACCTTTTTACTTCACAGACAATATAATACACCAACGACGGACATCCTGGAGGTAATGTGTGTTTGGAGCAAAGCAGTTGAGCTCGGGGACACAATTTTTATCGTGCTTAGAAAAAGACCGGTAATTTTTCTACATTGGTAAGTTTTGGTTGAATATGCCCATCGACCGTTATCACATATGAGATTGAAGTTTAGGATTGTACACATTGGCTATGTAACTTAACATTATGAGAGCAATCTCCGTAATGGAAAGTCGTAGTCAACTTTTCTGTGGCAATCCCTATTTCAATCTCAAAATGATGGATGTATATCATCACAAGGGAAAGCAAGTGGAAAGGTTATTTTAATGTTTGCGAATTCTAAGATAAGTTAATAAGTCACGTACACCCATAACTTTTCTAAACAAATACTAATACTAATCTAGGGACATGTTAGCTAATTATGAAGGTGTGTTAATTGTGAAAAGTTAAGAAATGTTAGTTTAAACTTTTCTGGAAGCTTTTTTTGAAAACATAGACAATACATCTGTCTATTCTTGGAAAATTTTGAAATTCTAAAAAAATTTCTAAAATTTGGTGAATAATTGAAAAAGTAAAAAAATTCCGACTTAAGGGTTCCGGGATACGATTAAAAAGTTGGACACTGCAACTGCTAAATTCATTGTAAATTTTTAATCTACTGTCAATCGATATTCAAGAAGTGACTAGATTGACTTTCGAATTAGAAATTATTAATTTATCAAATTTTAAGTTAATTAATCAAATTTCACAATTACCATGTGGGAATTTGAGCATAAGACTCAATCCCAACTATTGTACTTACAAATGAAAGAGTAGACTTTTTCCTGGCAATGAATGACCAGGAAGAAGGAGATGGCCTATGCTAATGGAAAGCACAGGTGAGTTTCGGAGTTGTATTGAGATTGAGGACAGGATTCCACAAATCGGCTCTGTAGCACAAATGGTAGTGCGCTGGGTCCGGAAAACCCAAGACGAGAGATCATACCCCACCAGAAACCAAATTTTTGTAGCAATCCGTCTCAATCTCAAAGTGGTTGGTCAGCCCCGATAAGAGTTCCACAAAATGACTTTTATACTCAAAATTCCCAAGAGTCCAAGGGACCAAACACATGATAATAGATAGTGTTCCAAAATAATTAAACAATAATTTAACTACTGGGGCTACCCATAAATACCCAGAAAAGCGAATCTTTATTCTTATTTTCACTATCAACGTCAGTCTGCTGTTATCTATCACCTTATAAATATAAGTGTAAGTTGGAATGACTGTAAATTAATTTTATCTAACGTTTCACAATTACCCCATATAATTTTCATAATTAGCACACTTTTGTTGGTAATTGTGAAAAGAAGTTTCGCGAATACATATTAATCGCTCCAGGCGTTCTAACAAAGGAATTAGCTGAATAAAAAGCATTCAACGACAAAGAATCGTATTTTGAATAAGTATTGTTAACTTTATGAGAGAATTTTTTGGAATTTTTATCCGGGGCAGTATAATTTATAATGCCTTGGACAAGACTGCAAATAGAAGAACCATTCAGGGTGAACATAATGGAAAATTCCCATGGTCGGAGAATTTCAAAGTCTTTTATAATTAACTTTTTTTAAAGGTTTGTCAGCAGTAACACACCAAGTAGGAATGGGAGTTAAAAAGTTTTTTAGAAAAAACTTTTATCCCCACATATTCTTTAGCCAAACACGGTAGGGTGAAAAAATTCCCAATTAGCTAAAGTGTGCCTTTATAGATATTCAAAAACGAGAATTAGAAACACGATAACACTAATTTTTTATAGTTCTTTAAAAATACGTTGGGGCTAATTTCACATGGGGCTATTTACTTTTTAGGTCAAATTGTTTTGGTGCTAATTGAATTGGGGCAAATTACTTCGGGACTAAATTGGTTTAGGGCTAATTAAATGAAACCCTCTCAACTAAACACCTCGCCAATACAGAATCCCTTTTTCTAAAAATAATGGTGTTGATTTGATATCTGCAAATATTGCAAGCAACCACATATATTTAGAGGAGCTATGATGAAAGTGAAGAAAGAGGCTACTGAAAAAAGATTACCCATTCTGTAGTTTTATTAATTTGTGCAAGGTTGTATTTAAACTTCTAAATCCAAACCGTTGGTTGCTTTCTTCATCTTAACTCACAGTTTGTGACTATGGGTTGCTACACATTGTGCAAAGTGTGTAGCGACCCCGGTCGCTACAGGTAAAATTATAATTATATAATAAACNTTCGGATTTTTATTCTGAGCAACTTTTATAGAAGAAATTTTTGGGTTATAGTAAAACCCAAAATCAAAATTTTGTACTTAGAAAATTTTCGAAAAAAAATTATTTTTTCAAAATATTTTGAGAATCGCTTCAGAATGTCCTGAAACGGATTTCTATGCGAAAAAAAAAACAGGAAAAAATTTTTTTCGAAAAAAATTACCTTGCCCCCGGTATGGGTACTTTGGACGTTTACATTACTTTTGAATTGAAGGGATCACCTCAGAGAAAAATGTTAGATGGAAAAGTTGTTAAGCTTTTCATTCTGAGTAACTTTTATATAAACATATTTTGTCAAAAAAAGCAACCAAAACCAAATTTTTTTAATTTAAAAAAATTTTGGACTTTGAAAAAATTTTGTACTTACAAAATTTCCGAAAAAAAATTTTCAAAAAATTTTCAGAATCGCTTCAGAAAGTCATGAAACGGATTTCTATGCGAAAAAAACGAAAAAAAAATTTTTTCGAAAAAAACTTTGAAATTTTATACCGTGCCCCCGGTATGGGTGATTCAACCCAAATTTTTTCGCTCTCGATAGTTACTTAGGAATATACTACAAACTCAAAAATTTGGATGAGAACAAAAATTTTTTTTTTAATTTTATAAGTAAAACCATAAATTAGTGTCATAATTTGAGGATGAATGGAATGGCCTTATAAAAAAGTATTTTAAGTATTTTTGGTTTTAGGCATTAGGAAGTACTTTCGAAAGTAATTTTGAATATTAAGTAATTAAAAAGTACTTTGTCAAGTAATTTGGTGTATTAATCGTTTTTCGACGATAATTTCCCTCATATTCGCTCTAAATTTGCCGATGAGGCAAAATGATAAAGTGCAGAACGTAAAAGTTCACAGTTTTGTTCAAAGAAGTATATTTTAAATTAAATTATGCGTCCATTAAATTTTCGGCAAGGCGGATTCCGAGGGACGAATAAATTGGACTAAAGTGTGCAGTTGGGACCCAAAGATTTAAGCCGAACCTTCAGTTGCAACAAACGCTTTTTTGCGGTCCCAGTTATAATAAAGACATGCTTTTACGTCGGTTAACACCAGCGCCAAATAATTGTATACTTTCTGGAGAAACCAACTTTTTTTTTCAGAAAAAATGTAATGAAAATTTCCTTTAAATTATATAAAAATCATCTGACTTATGTATTGGAGTTGTGATAGTGTTTAAATTAAACATTCCTTAAACAATAAATCAAACAGTTCGATTTTTATGATCCAAATTAGTATACAACCGGGTTTTTAGGCTTCAATTAAGTGAATTAATTAAAAAAATTGTAAATACTTACCAAAAATAACAAAGTATTGTTAATTATTTTATACTTTTTTATCAGTATTTCGTCGCTTTTTGGCAAGTATTTAAGTAAGTAAAACGCTGTTTTTTAGAAAGTATATATCCGCCCTCTGCTTATGACTGACTCCCAGGGTTTTTGGGAGTCGGGAGTCATCTAATGACTCTGACTCCAAGGGTTTTGGGAGTCAGAGTCATGACTCTAGGAGTCGACTCCCAGACTTGGGAGTTATGACGCTTTTGAAACATGCGCACATGGGACTATTTGTTTACTTTTTTTTTCACATACTTTAATCACTTAACGCAAGGTTCCTTGACAAAAAATAATCTTTCATCAGGCTACAACATATGTCGTAAATTTTTAAAAATTATAAATTTTTTTCGTGAATGTTGGTTGCCATCCAGACCCAAGGTATGGCAATGGAGTTGCAAACAAAATTTACATGCAAATACTATTTCTATAGTTATTTTTACAAAGAAATATTTAAAAAAAATTATGAATTATTTATTTAACTTGAAAGTTACTAATTTAGTTTGTTGTTGTCAAGGAAACTTGACTAAACGTATAAAAAATTTTAGTTTCAAATTTTCCTACCCTATTTTCCATTTCTGTGTTATGTGACCTCGGAGTCGAGAGTCATGACTTTGACTCTGACTCTGAGTCGACTCCAAAAATTCAAGGAGTCAGAGTCATAACTCGCAGAGTCGACTCCTAACATTTAGAGAGTCAGAGTCATGACTCCCAGAGTCAGTGACTCTGACTCCGGCCAAACTGAGAGTCATGGAGAACACTACAGTTTAAAAAATTATGTAGATTTAGTTGCAATATGATATTACAACTATTTTATTTATTTGAACTAATTTGTTATTTATACTATTTTATCTATTTGAAGGTTCTTACAGAAGGTTTTGACTTTCCCATCCTCTTGTTTGAAATTTTCAGAAATAAAATTATACCTTTTCCGTACTCTTGAGCAAATTTTGATAAAATTTATATTTAAATTTTTGAAAAAAATTATAATTAAATTTTTTTAATAATTAGGTCACCAATCACCTATCCAACTATTTATTAATACTTCTAAACAATAATTGAGAGATTTTAATCGGAAATTATTAAAAATTGTTACCTTGGATCGATGATGATTAAAAGTAAATTCTGTTGTTCCTACTCAAATTTAATTCAAAAACTTTCTAAATTAACTAAATAGAAACAAATACAAATAAAAACACCTTACCTCTTCTTTGATTGAAGTTATAATGAGATTTCAGTTATTAAAGTGGAATCCGTTGTGAAGGGGAATAGATTCAGGCAGGAGACCATATGTGTGGATTGAGCGGGTAGGCAGGGGAGGGAAAATTCAGAATAACTCCATAAAAATATAAACCTTATTCAATAAATAAAATATTTGAGGCAGATGAGGCGGCAGTGTGAAAAAAAATTTAAAAAACACTAACTACTTCTGCATGGATCGGTAGCAACCTTGGGGTAAGTCATCCTAAAAAAAAATTTTTTTTTTGGCACAAATTTGCAAAAAAATTGCAAAATTTGACTTGACCGCCAACAATGGATGTCAAATTCTTAATCTACGATAAATTTCCAGTCGATTAACGTATCACTTACTCGAATTCCATAGAGGGACTACACTTACAAATGTTCCATGAAAAGTCATGAAAATGCACGAGGAGAAATGTTGGGGAATTCGAAGTGCATAACAGTAACAGTGACGTCATTCCCAGACAATTTTATTCTCAAAACCATCTCTATGTTGTAACCGCCACCCCCTGACCCAACAAGATCAAAATTTTTGTTTTTTAAATACTCTTCAAAATTTAATAAAAATTGAAATAAATAAAAATTTTGAAAAACTAAAACATATATCGCAGCTTGGAATTAGTTTTAACAATCCAAATACAACTTTTTGTCTCAATTGGTCTTTCACAGATTAAATTGCACAGAGAAAATGAATACCGACTAATATTTTCTTCATTATTGTGATAAAAGTTTGACGCCCGCGGCAGCGCTAGCCGGCTCGCGAGCGGCGGACGAAGCGAACGCCGGCTAGTACCATATATTATAATACATGATTTGGGATTATAATCTATTGTACGACGTCTTCACCATAGATTGTAAATCGCCAACAATGGATTTAAATCCATAGTACGTACCATAGATTATAAATCGTCTACCATAGATTTAAATACCCGGGGGTAGTTCCTCATGAAATGTGATTTATGGGTGCGGGGTCAAATTTAATTTAATAAAAAATTAACAATAATCTGGAAGGGACAGCGATTTCCATAATGGCTGATATATTTAATTTAAACGATTTCCCCAGGAAGTTCACCGATGTGGGTGTTTTTTAAGGTCCACCGGTGTGAGGTATCGTAAACTCGGGAATTGTGTGTTAAAGAGAAAAAATGAGAAAATGTGGAAAAAATAAAAAAAGGTAAATGTTGCCGGCTTTATTATTACTTGATAATATTGAGATTCATTACATTAGGCACTTTTTCCCCCTGTTATGATACCGCACACTGGTGGACCTTAATAAATTTCCGGGTTTTCCCCATTTAATCGATTCCCTGATTTTATTTTAAATTGGCTACAGGCCAGCAGTTCACACCCATGAACCTGGCTTATGGCATGGGCGTAGAATAAAGCATTTCCAATAGAACTGCATTAGCCGTTTTTTTTTAATTTTCAATAGATTTTTTAGACCGATGCCCAGAAAAAGGAGTTTATGATTCCTCACACCGCTGGCCTTCCCTAATTCACTATTAAATAAAATTTTCACTATTCACTATTCTATTCACTATTCCTAAAATTCACTAATTAGTTAATTTTTGAAGCTGATGGGTTTGGTGGTTTGGAAGGGGAGGAACTTGGGTTCAACAGTGGATTGCATGGGAAAACTAAGTTTGTTCAAATGCTTGTATTTACATGTCGACTGAAATAAGGTCGATGAAACTTCTATGTGGGAATAGCTATTTGCACAAGGAGTTCGATGGTGCTAAAATTATCAACCTTATTGGAGTCGACATGTAAAAATAACCCAACTGAAAATAGAGGATGGTCTCTATCAAAGAGAAATGACAAGGACAAATTCTCAAAACCTGTACTAAGGATTAAATGATTTATATAGATAATAATAATAATATATAGATTAGATGATATTATATAGATAATAATTATATGAAATAATTACAGATGATTTTCTGTAGCAACATGGTGATTAGAAATGACTGCCGCTACTTGAATATCATATTACCGGGAGCGAAATTCAAAACCTATAGTTTACCAATTAAATGTTATAAATGCATTGCTACATAGCTTCCAATAAACACAGACATTTATTTCAAATAATAACCGCTAAGCTATTACCGTTAGTTGAATTGCAACCATACAAAACTTGCTATTTTAATAATTTATATACTTTAGTATATCGCAGCCATCAAGCATAAACATATTTCTTTGAAATTTTTACCGCTAAGCCAATATCGACTTACCCGGAGCGGAATTTCAAACTTCAATAATTTGCTATTCCAATGATATAAATATACTGGTATATAGATGACGTCAAATACCGTTTTTATTTCAATTTATTACCGCTATGGCAATATCGAATTATCAGGAGCGGAATTAAAAATCTCAAAACTTTGGCATTCTAATGATATAAATACGTTGGTATGTAGCTACTAATCATTTCTTTGAAATTAATGCCGCTATACCAATATCGAACTAGCGGGAGCAGAATTGCAAACCTCAAAAATTAGCTATTCTAATGATTTAAAACCATTGGTGTATCAAACACACACATTTGTTTGAAATAANTATATAGATGATGTCAAACACCGTTTTTATTTCAATTTATTACCGCTATGCCAATATCGAATTATCAGGAGCGTAATTAAAAATCTCAAAACTTTGGCATTCTAATGATAATTTATGCAACCATACATCGATGATAGTTCGTATTTGATTTCTTTGAAATTAATGCCGCTATACCAATATCGATTTAGCGGGAGCAGAATTACAAACCTCAAAAATTAGCTATTCTAATGATTTAAAACCATTGGTATATCAAACACACACATTTGTTTGAAATAATTACCGCTATTGTAATATCGTATTACCGGAAGCGGAATTTCAAACTTCAATAATTAGTTCTTCCAATGATAGAAAAGCATTAGTATAAAAATGACATCAAGTATACAATATTTATTTGAATTTATGACCGCTACACCAATACTGAATTAGCGGGAGCAGAACTCTAAGTTCCAAAAATATGTTATTCAAATCATATAAATGCAAAGGTACATAGCCACCANTAGTGAATTAGCGGGAGCAGAACTCTAAGCCCCAAAAATATGTTATTCAAATCATATAAATGCAAAAGTACATAGCCACCATCAAATAAACAAATTTTTAAATTTTTACCGCTATGCCAATATCGAATTACCGGAAGCGGAATTACACACTTCAAAAGCATGCTATTCTTGTGATATAAATCAATTGGTACATTTCAATGCAATTATATCATAAGATTAACATATTTTTGAGGTTTGTAATTCTGCTCCCGGTAATTCGATATTAGTAAAGCGGTAATAATTGCAAACAAATATATTTATGCTTCATTGCAGCTATGTACAAATGTATTTATATCATTAAAATAGCAAATTTTTTTAGGTTAGTAACTCCCGTCGCAGTAATTCGATATTGGCTTAGCGGTAATAATTTTAAGTAAATATGTTTATGCTTGATGGTTGTGATGTACCAATGAATTCTCCTTATTAAATAGCAAGTTTGGTAAAATTGTAATTCCGCTACCGGTAATTTGATATTAGCTTAGCGGTAATTATTTCAAATTAATATGTCTGTGTTTGATGGCAGCTATGTAGCAATTCATACATAATATTAAATTAATAAATTTTCATGTTTTGAATTTCGATTTTGGTAATTCGATATTCATGTAGCGGAAGTAATATTTGTAATCACCATGGTGCTAAAGAGTATCATCTAGTTTTTATATTAATTGTTTACTAAAATTTTTGTTATATATAATCAAATTCATAATATAAATAAATATACTCNCCGCTACCGGTAATTTGATATTAGCTTAGCGGTAATTATTTCAAATGAATATGTCTGTGTTTGATGGCAGCTATTTAGCAATTCATAGCATAATATTAAATTAATAAATTTTCATGTTTTGAATTTCGATTTTGGTAATTCGATATTCATGTAGCGGAAGTAATATTTGTAATCACCATGGTGCTAAAGAGTATCATCTATAGTTTGTATATTAATTGTTTACTAAAATTTTTGTTATATATAATCAAATTCATAATATAAATAAATATACTCAGCGAGGTTGATGAGATGAAGTGAGACAAGACACATGTTATAGAGGTACAGGTTTTGTTTTTCTCTCTCTAGAGTATTGGTGACGATTGTCTCTTATATGGAGATGAGAGTTTGAGAGTGGTTTTGATGTTAATACAAAAACACTCACTTTTCATGAGGAACTACGCAGATGTTAGTGGTAGGGAACGGCACAATTCAATGAGGCTATTAGTTAATCATGGTGCTTGTCTAAATGTTTGGACTATATCACCTTACGATCTTGTTTCAGTTGTTATGGAAAGCAGCTGAATGCCGAATCTGGACCCACACTTGTCCAAGCATGATTAAAGAGATTTTAAAACTTACCTATCTGTCACATTTCATAAAGGTTGTGAAAGTCAGCTTGATCATGAGCTGCAACTCTGTCACAAGTTCGGACTCGTAATTTGTTCGCTGAATTTGTAAATAATGTGTAAATCTTACATATATTGAGAATTTTATCTTATCAATAATCATTCATTGTTTCATACATCTTTGTGTGTTCAAATGTTTTGAAGTTGGTGAATTTCGCACCTAGCGGGTTTCCGCGACAACAGAAGTGTAACGAGGCGGTAAACGCTTGTTATTAGCAGGGTCCATGGAGATTGTTTGTTGTCGCTTCGCTTTATAGGGTCGCGCAGTTCTTATGTTTGGCATGGGAGATTTTTGGGAGAAAATTTGGGACCGCTGTGTACATTTATTTCTCTATGGATTGTTGTCATGAGAAACAAAAACATGACGAAATATTTTTAAATGACTTTTAATTAACGAAGAACGGTCCCAAATTTTCTCCCAAAAATCTCCCAAGCCAAACACCAAAACTGCGCGACCCTATAAAGCGAAGCGACAACAAACGGTCTCCATGGACCCTGGTTATTAGCACAGCTAAAAACCCCGGACACCCTGTATTAAAACACCTTTACTTTGCTCAAATTCCCTTGCAACAGCTAAAATTTTATCTTTATCACCGGCTTGTAAATCGTTCAAAACTTGAGGAATACCAAAAATTTGAAAAAATTAAAAAAAATTTTTTTTCAGAAGCTTTAGAAAAAAGCTCTTATCTGTGAATTAGACTTGGTCGTCTGAGGGTTTAAAAAAAATGATTAAAAATATTTTTTGAAAAATTTTGAGATGACATATACTAATCAAGAGCTACCTCAGTTGTCAAAGAACCTTAATTTTACAAAAATTCAGGAATTGGCAACTTTGGTAGAAAATTTTCGATGCCCCACCCCGTGGATCAAATAAGCTCCTAAGTTCTCTGAGGTTTTTGCCTGTCCCTTACCTACTCCCTTGTTCGGAATATGGCCCTTATAATTAAGGTAACGCCACACTTGCAGGCAACTTTTTGCTGCGTGTTGCGTTAACGTGTTGCCACAGCAAAAGACAACTTTTTTGCTTCGTGTTCACACATAAAGTGTTGTTAGTTCACACACAGAAATAATTTGGAGAGAAAGTTGGCTCTGCAGACACAACCAACTTTTGACGCGGCTACCAATTCATATGTGAACAAATAAGCAACTCCTCGTCATACTATTCTCAACATTCCCAGTCTTAAAAGACGTGTGAAACCCTATTTTGAAGTTATCAAAAACAATTCTGCCAATATTAACAAACCAAAAAGTCACCGACTCTCCTTTTTCACACAAATTTAACCATGTGTTATTTAGTGAAGGGGTGTTGGTAAAATATTGTTGGATTCTACTTGTCATTGTTTTTATTTATGTCAATTAGTTATTCATCAAAATTTCTTCAAATTTCTTCAATAGTGAGGGCGAAATACAAAGTTTTTGAAAAAATGGTAAGATATAGTTGCTTTCCACTTAATTGTGCGCTATAAACTATCGTTACAATTTTGGTTTAATCAGCTATCTCACAAGAAAAATAAACTTATAAAGGTTTTGCTCCTAAGGGCAATACTGAAGCGAAGGATGGGTAGACGATATTGAATACACCCGTTGAATCAAAATAGAGAAGTCGCTGGAGAGCATTTGAAGCTTGATGAAATGTTTACAAAGTATCCTGACAAATTCTCAGAGAACATGAGAATGTCACCTTCTACGTTTGAGACATTGTTATCCATTGTAGGGTCGACTATAGAAAGGCTTGACACAAAGTACCGGAAGGCTATTCCTGCTCGGCTTCGTTTGTACGTAATTGTACGGTAAGTTATTTTCCAAAGACTACTTCCATTTCAAACCTGTAAAAAAATTTTTCGAGTGAGGGTGCATTTTGGAATTTAGACTTCAAATTTAAAATTTAGTTAGAGGACATGGAATGGAAGATTTCAATTTCTGGAATTTTTGAAAAAACAACACCGGGACACCGCGGCGTGGACACAATGGGCCCATTTTGGCATTTTTATCCAGTTCATAACTGGAACGAAAGCAATCTACGCCATACGTTTTCTTATTGAATACAGACCAATTATCTAGATGAATCGTTGATATTTTTCAGAAAAGTTAAAAAAAATTTTTTTTAATAGTATTTTTATGTGCTATTAATAGCACATACAAAATACTATTTTTCAAAAAAAAACTTATTAGAAATTTTTANATAGTATTTTTATGTGCTATTAATAGCACATACAAAATACTATTTTTCAAAAAAAAACTTATTAGAAATTTTTAATTTGAAGTGAATTCCTAAATGGACCCGCACTCAAAATTTTTGTTGCAGATTTGAAATGGAACTAGTCAATATTGAATTTTTACTACATTTTTCTAAACCAAAAATCCAAACTAATAAATACTTGGCGACTGGGGACAGCATGCGTACCATTGCCACCAGCTTTAGCCTTGGACGTTCTACAGTTTGGAAGATTCTTCACGAGGGAATTCCCGTCATTTGGCATAAGCTGAGAGCAACTTACTTGAATGTAAAAGCAAGTATCCTTTAAGGTCAATCTTAACTTATTTTCTTATTGATGACTTATTATTGACTAGCAGATCCCAACTCTTACAGAATGGGGGGAAATCGTCGATGAATTTTATGAGAAGTGGAATATGCCAAACTGCCTTGGGGCGATAGATGGCAAACATGTAGTCATGGAATGTCCAGCTCACTCTGGCTCTCTTTACTACAATTACAAGGGTACTTATAGTATTGTCCTGCTAGCAACCTGTGATNGTCCAGCTCACTCTGGCTCTCTTTACTACAATTACAAGGGTACTTATAGTATTGTCCTGCTAGCAACCTGTGATACTAACTATCGAAATCAAAATTTAAAATCGAAATTTATAATTTGTAGTTGATCGAAATCGCAATTGATAAGTCCAAAGGGATTAAAATCGAAATTAATTTTTCATTCGAACTTGAAACCCATGACTTTTAAGTACCACGATATCAAAACTGAAAGCGAAATATATAATTTCGAAGTACGCGAAATCTAAATGTAATGCCACTTCATATGAAATAGAAATTTAAATCTAAAAACAGGAATTCCAACCAAATCTAAATCCATTATCAATAATATCAACGTGCTCTAAATCGTAATCGAAATCAAAATTCATAATTCAACTCTCCATACAAACCGAAATCAAAAACCAAATTGAATCGCAACAAGACTAGCCATTCTAAATGAAAATTGAAACCAATAACATTCGATGTTGCAAGTGTGACTTAAACTGTTAAATTGTAGTATATACTATTTTAATCTTATTTCAATTTTGTTTTAGCATGTGTTGTTCTACACAATTTCCTGAAGTCTGTAGATTCGAAGCTGAGTTTGCGCGTGTACTGCCCCCACGGATTCGGGGACGACCAAAATGGTTCTAACGGCGAGTGGAGAAACGAAGTCTCGGCAACCGGATTTTCGGATCAAAGAAACTTATCCATCGCGGCTCAAGAGAAGAAGTCGAAGGAAATGAGGGAATCCCTTGTAGACTACTTTCTCAACGAATGAACTGTCGATTGGCAGGATTCGAAAATTATACAAGTGTAGGTATAATTCTCGATAGCTCTATTAGTACTTACTATTTGTTAATTTATGTTGAATTAACTATGCTTCACTTAGCTTAGATTGAGTAAAATTATTCTGATTCGAGCGAGATACACTCTGGATAAATCACCTCATACAGCAAAGAAGTTATTCGTGTCATAGCATAGTCACCAGTGACAATTTTCTCAACTTATTGGCAATTGTCATTCCAAAATGATAAAATTCGTCATGTACTTCTTCAGGTTCATCTAGGTACTTGTAAATTCTCTCATTGAATTTTCGGTTTTATGATTCTTGATTCTCAAGCTTTCGCTTCCGGACGTTGGTAGAGGTTGGAGGCGACTCCACACTTTGAGCCAACACCTACAATGCAAAATATAGGCTAAACGATTCAGGTCAAACCGACCACACCAATTGATCTTACCTCATTCTCCTCAAAATTCCGTTGCTTCTCAATATTTGTTGATGGAGTTCCGCTTGTCAAAGGGCTATTTTCGTAGTCGACTTCGTCAAAGTTGGACTGTGTTCTGTAATAAAATCTATAATAAGCTATTTTGCATGTATTTTGTAAGACACATGTACTTTTCATTCTCTTCAGAAAAGGACGAAAGAATCTTGTCCATTGCTGTAAAGTAAATCCAGCCTTTCCGTTTAATCGCCGCCTGACCGCTTTTGCCTTTTAACGCCTTCTTGGTTCTAAAGTAATAATCCCTTAGTTTTTTCCATTTGTTTTTACACCATTCGCCTATTGTATCGAAATAAAATAATGAAACCAAATGACAAAGACATAATGGATTCGGGTTTACCGTTCATTTCCTTGCCTTTCAGTTTGATGTCTGTCGCAATATCCGTCCAAGCTGCACTAATAATATCCCGTTTACTATGCCTGGGGTCCCNTTTCAGTTTGATGTCTGTCGCAATATCCGTCCAAGCTGCACTAATAATATCCCGTTTACTATGCCTGGGGTCCCTCGAGTCGTAAATGAACTTTCGGTTTTCTACCTTCCTGATCAGCTGAAAGACACTGTCAAGTTCATAAGGGTCGACCCTGTCCTGATCCTGACTGTCGTCACTAAGTTCTGTTGTTGACTAAAAGACAAATTGTTAATGAAATAGACAGTGATCATTCTCTTAATCCCAATTGTGTCGACAACAATCCAGAATACTCACCATTGCTAATTGAAGAAAACTTTCAAAGTAGTTAATCCGTTAATTCCTTTGTAGGTACAAAATTTTAAATGAAGTAAGCTCCCTCCCAAAAATCAACCAATGAAGAAGAAGCAACTTTTTNATCCTGACTGTCGTCACTAAGTTCTGTTGTTGACTAAAAGACAAATTGTTAATGAAATAGACAGTGATCATTCTCTTAATCCCAATTGTGTCGACAACAATCCAGAATACTCACCATTGCTAATTGAAGAAAACTTTCAAAGTAGTTAATCCGTTAATTCCTTTGTAGGTACAAAATTTTAAATGAAGTAAGCTCCCTCCCAAAAATCAACCAATGAAGAAGAAGCAACTTTTTCTGTTTCGAAAAACAGCTTGGTCGGACGAAGCTGGAAAAAAAGTGATGCGCATCANCTTTGTAGGTACAAAATTTTAAATGAAGTAAGCTCCCTCCCAAAAATCAACCAATGAAGAAGAAGCAACTTTTTGTGTTTCGAAAAACAGCTTGGTCGGACGAAGCTGGAAAAAAAGTGATGCGCATCAGCTTTTTTTACTGCCGAAANCTGTTTCGAAAAACAGCTTGGTCGGACGAAGCTGGAAAAAAAGTGATGCGCATCAGCTTTTTTTACTGCCGAAAGAGAAGCAGCTCCCTAGTGTGAATGTGCAGTTTTCTGCTGCAGCCTCAAAAATGTTGTAGCAACTTTCAGCGAGTTGTCACAGGGAGTTGTGGCAGGGAGTTGTTTCTATGTGTGAATGCGCAACACGCAGTTTTTTGCCTGCCGCGTCACAAAAGTTGTAGCAACTCATCTGGTGTGGCGTCACCTTTACACAGGGTTTTTAGGATTAAGCAAATCCACGCTACGCTACCGTTGGAATATTACCTCTTTTTTTAATCCCATACTCTTGCAAGTCTTTTGTGTAACTCCCTTCACCCTCACCGTTGCCTAATTCCTACTTATTTTTTCCCGCTCTACGAATTATTTAACATTTTCCTCAATCAAATTTTTGTTGATACATTTTTTACTCACACTGGCTGTAAATAGTTTTTGTAGCTTATTCATATTTTTGTCACATAAATAAATGTTCGTCACAAACAAATTTTAACCCAAAGCATACTTTAAAAAGGAATTCCAATGTGTCAAAACTTTGTCATTTACATTTAACAAATTCGTTTATGCTGCCATTCTTTTATCCGGTTCTACTACACTTTCGTAAATATTTGGTAATTCGATTAATTTCTTTGACTACAAGTGCAACCACCGTTTCTAAAACCAATTTAAAGTATGTCATATGCAGTTGTCTCAATCTAGAAAAGTAATGGTATAGTAGTATAAACTTATGTAATATGCATGACAAAGTTTTTAGAGGAAATTTCTTTATGAATTTTAATTCCATGCAAGTGATTTTTCATTAGAGGCATATGTACCTATTAGCTAAACTAAAAGTAACCTCAATTAGGCTTAATCAAAACTGAACTATATAAAACGACCATTGTAGCTATAAAAATACATTCATACACTTGATTTAACTATTTAGTTTGTTGAAAATTAAAAAAGAAGTGTTACCATTGAACTACAAGGTGTTAATTTTTTTCAAAATGTGGCAATCTCGGATTCTCTCTATATTTTGCGTTGTATTGGGAGCAAGTATTCTGGAAAGAGTCAATGGTGGATTAAGTAAAAGTGAAAAGGAGCTTCAATTTCAGAGATTTTATGGTGAAGAAAACCTTGCCGAATGCCTTGCTCTCAAATCTGCCATTGGATCGGATAATATTTATGAAATAATTGAAGCTTATGTTCTGAAATTCAAGGGTGGATTATTATGTGTTGAAAACCGACTGTTTCAAAGTCTTGTCAAATGATTTCAATGAGGAACTAACAAAACTGGGTGAAGCTTTCAATACAAATTATGTTGGAGAACATCAAGCGAAAATATGCGTAACATTTATGGATGAGAAAACTGTAACAGATATCGAAAAATTGTCAAAGGATCCAGCTGAGGTTGCCAAATTCCAACAACAACTTGCTTCAAAAGGTGGAGATGGAACTAAAACTCCCAATGACTTTATTAAGGAATGTAGGGTTTTGCAAGCTTTAGTTGTGGTTGCAAGATACTATCGACCTGAATGAGACTCTTTATAATATAATTCAAATCATTTGTTGCTGAATTAAATTGCAATCGGAAATCATTTCAAATTTGTCATTAATATTTCTCGAATCATCAATAAAATACATACGATATAAATTTATGTATTTGAGTTTATCAGAAAACTAGAAACTTTAATAATGAAACGCAAAAAGATATCCATAAAAAAAGAAAACACTGACAAATTAGGTTCTACTAGACCCTGCTCATTAGCTGCTTTTTGAATACGCTTCAACAATTCAACAGAATACAATTAATCCATAATAATAAAATAGATACTAATAATAAGTTGCACCTAAAATTTTTGTATCTATACGAGAAAGTACGGGAAGCGTCTTAATTAAGACGGAACAATGTGAAAAGAAGATGGACGCGGCAAGGGTATGTTAAGAAATTTTCATAAAATTCTACTTCAGTAGACTCATTGGTGGACTGAATTTGAGCCAAAATTGACAATTTTTTCAAAATAAAAGAAATAGCCAATGAATTATTTCCAACGATGTTAAATTGACTCTGTTCTACATGTTATTGCTAGTCAAATTATATTTATGCAAATTCCTGCACGGAAGCTTTGGCTAAATTCAGAGATAAAACCAGCCGACTGAAATGGCCTGGGCGAAACTGGTTTCGCCCCTTTCTCCCGAGCGAAATGGACCCAAAAAAGTGGGAGAAAGGGGCGAAATTGAATTTTTTTTTCATTAAGGAGCACTGCTTCTATCACTATCCTTTTTTCTTTGTCCACTCCGCGGGAATTGAAAATTTTAAAAGCAAAATTACTGACTTTAACTTTTAATTATTTAATTCAAAATGAAAATTTTTTTCAATTTTACTGTTTAATTCTGTTTAAATACATTTAATTGCGTTATCGTTTTATGGATAAGTGTAATAGTTATTATTAGCCATCTATATTGGACAAAACCTAACAACCAGTGTAAGTTATAACATCACGTGCTAAAAAATATTAATGGTGATAAATGAAATCATAGGAAACGTGCGTAGCTCCAGCTATGACGTGGTGCAGAACTATTTCGCTATTTTCGCCCAGGTTTCGCCCCTTATTGCCGGCAGAAAGGGGCAAAACGGTATTTCTGCCAGCAAAAATCCCATCTCTGGCTAAATGGTATTCTATTGGAATTTTTTTGATGTTTTGGTCAAAGTCAAAGTTGGTGGCATTTTAAAAATTTCAGTTCAAAACATCACCAAAATACAGTAGGTTTAGGATTTTGAATTTTTTGCTAGAATTG
This sequence comes from Holacanthella duospinosa, assembly GCA_002738285.1. Lineage (NCBI taxonomy): Eukaryota > Metazoa > Arthropoda > Collembola > Poduromorpha > Neanuridae > Holacanthella > Holacanthella duospinosa. The sequence continues at coordinate 420,406 of NIPM01000141.1, read as the reverse complement.
AAAAAAATTACTAAAAGTTGACAGTGAATGATTATTGTATCAGCGTATAGTCTGTTTTCAAATCACATTATAGAGAAATTAAAATGGTGTCGGAGTAGAGACGTAGCAACTGTTTCTTTCTAAATCGACAAATAAGTTGTTTGTTATAAGATCTGGCATTTTGAAGGCCACTAAAACATCTTTTTCACTCTACCTAGACTCTCTAGAATTTATTAACACATCAAGCACTAGGACAATGAGCATTCAATTTTCATCTAAGTATCTTTCTATGCTTCTATCAAACATGAAATCACTGCTTCGGTATCAGGTCTAAAATAAATTTCAATGATCTCATGGAGTTTCCGTAATCGATGTTTTCATCAAGTAATTCTCTCTTGAACTTTTCCTCACTCTAAATTCTTGCCTTGATAAAAATTTGCTACAGTTTAGGCATCACAAACTTAATGTATTGCAGGTTCAACTCGTAAAAGAGTTGCGTACCTTCACCGCTGCCCAATTCTGAAACAATTTCTCTGAGAAATGCCCAAATTAATAAAATTTTCAATGGGATTGAGCTCACAATGAGATTCTACAAAAATAAGTATCAAAAGAGAAGGATAATTTAGTTATTTAATTGGTTGTTTAAATAAGGGAATAGAAAATTCTTTAATTGACACAAATTTTCAGTCCAGTGACGGATCTAATGGGCACTCCAATCTCTGCCAATCATTTGCCTACGCAAACACTTACTAATTTTGAGTAGTCGTAACTTACCTTAACGACATAGAGATTGTACACGTTTGTTAAATAGTCAATAACGGGAGGTTCTATTGATGGTTGTCAACTTGTCGAAAAATTTGAAAATTCTTCTGTCACACACAAATTATTCCAAATGAAAAGTTGATTCTCAAATTTGCGGTTGTTTTTGGTCTTTAGATTATTATCGCTTCAATTTATAAAGCGAAGCTACAATAAACTAAAATGACTTTATGATGGTTAACTGTGTCAAATTGTTTGAACATTTTCAATAATTAGAGCAGGGGAGCGTTTCACCATAGCACCGCTGAAGAGTGGAAATTGAAAATGAAAAGTTAGATTTGAGAAGTCAAATTTGAAAAGTATTTTTATGGTAAGTAATAAAGTAGCGTTTCATCGCTCATCACTTGTCTAACAAAGTTTTCAAAATGCTCAAATCCTAAAATAGTTCTGAATACAGTATAAATTTAGGCTCATTATACGTTCACCCTACTACCCACCCTACTCTGAATGAAAATATTGCTGAATTACAAAGTTAAAGAAACTTGTGAAGATTCTTGCACGTTCATATCCTTGAAATATGAAATTTTCTAAAAATTGATATTTTTCTACCAATTGTTTGTATTCTTTTTTTTGTTAATTTCATACTAAACATAGTAACTAAACAAAATTCAATTATTAATACCTTAGAAATTTCTTAAGAACTTTGAAGAAAGTTGGCTAATCTACAGCACGTTAAGTCAAGAAACATACAATGTTTCTTCAAGATGCAACTTAATGAGTCGGAGAATCGTAATTATGTACCTTAAATCAAGTTCAATTTTGGTAAAAAAAGTATTGAAAAATTCAGTTAATTATAATTACCACACAGAAATTAGAAAAAATTTTTAGTACGGTGTAAGTATGATAATGTTTACAAAAAACCCTGATTTGGTTAGATTCATCAACTTTAATTAAATCTCACTAGTTCCTACGTCTAAAACGATAACTAATTACTCCGATGAGACATTTTCTACGATTGCATTGACACTTTCTCAAAAGTTGCAACAATTCTTTCCGAAACTTATCTCCTATCGAACAGTAAATCATCAAATTGCCGTAGGAATTTATAGAAACAGGAATACAAGAGATAGCTTCGATTTCTTTAGGATCATGCCTTCCAAAAGAAACGAAAATCCATGTGATACATCCATCGGCAACATTGGAGACTATGAAGGCGATACTAACACAGAGAAGCATAATAGTTAGCGATGTCAGTTTGCTTTCTGGGGCTGTTGTACATGACTCCGCTCTGGTTTTATAGGAAGTTCGAATCTGCAAACATGCCACAAAATAAACTAAAACTGGTTAAATGCTAACAGAAAAGCTAAAGAAGACTTACGGTGGTCCAAATTTTTATATTTAAGTAGGAAAGTAGTGGTATTGGTATGAGGTGCATGAGTGTTGTCCAAATCCATCCATGCTAAAACTGCCGGTAAATATTATGCTGTAGAACATTGGGCTCTTTGTATACTCGTTCAAAATGCTTTCTTATCATATTTTCATGACCCAGGGCAGGATTATAAACCAAACTTAATTTCTGAGTCGCTTAATTCAAACCATCGCGGGAGGTTCAAAGTAAACGATATTAACAAAACCAGTATAGTAGAAACAATGGTTTTTCTCATGCTCGTCCAAATTCTTATACAAAATGGGTTAGATACTGCGATGAACCTTTCCAATATTAGCAGAACGGTTATATAAACTGATCCTGTATGTGCTGAATAAACAAAAATTCAATGTCAATATTTATATATTACTGGAGAACACCATAATGACTCTGGGGTGAATGGCTCATTGCAAAAATTATACGAATTCTACGAAAAAAACATTTACCGTTGGGTTTCCAACGCAATAACAAAAAATTGCAAATAACTACTACACATTTTTCAATTATGTTACGTTTCTTTGAATTACATATGCACGTATTAAAAATTTTATGTATGAGCGAATAGTTTAAACACAAAAAATCCTGGTGAGAACGCCTCTCCACCATGTGGAGAGGCGAAGGATCTGGTTCTCCAAAAGTCATAAAGTAATTGATTTTTTGCTTCAAATTAAAAGAAAACATATTCCTAATTTACTAAGACGGCCCATGACTTCAGATAAGAGTTCACCCGTTCGAAGACATGTGGCATTTTCATCATAAAACTACTGTCATTTAAGTCTACGGGATGAATAGTGAAAGTTGTGAAAAGTGCTATAGGTATGGGAAATGAATTAAGTCTCCGAGTGATTATGGATTGTCTGCAATCAACAACTTTCCTAAACGTTTTTGTCCAACGCTAGATTTTCTTATTAGCAGTGTACAGGGAGGGTTATCTTTAGTGTCCCTATAGCCGAGTAAGAGATAAGGGCTATACTCATTCTTACACTTTCATATGTTGTAGTCAAATGGAGTGAAGTCTCGGAGTTTTTCAACTTGGCTACGCCAGACCCTCACTCTTCTCTTTCCAATCTTATTCCTAAAAAAACGGTCGTATGGCGTCGGTCCGCTTATAGCTATGGTTTTAGCCATACACTTCACATGTTATTCAAACTCAATGAGGTTACATGAGATTCTATTCGGTGACTATCTTGAGGAAAGTATTGTGTGGCGCGAAAATCATAGCTCAAATTCAAATTTTTAATAATTTGAATTTGAATTATGATTTTCGCGCCATTGACTTCTTTTCAAGTTAGTTTTTGCATAGAATCTCAAGTAACCCCTTGTGGTTTGGATAACATATGAAGTGCATGGTTGAAACAATAGTCATAACTTGCACACACACTAGGGGTCTACCTTTTCATATTGCACACTTTCACAGAAGTGTGAAGGAGAAGTGCGAAACTCCTCCCCAGAAAGTGTAAAGAACCAATTACAGAAGCGCAGAAAAACAGGTCTCACCCGAAAAAATTTCATACTTGAGCACTTTCACACTTTCACAGAAGTCTTTACAAAAGTGTGAAAACATGCCCCAAAATTCAAAATTTGCCAATGAGACTCCACAGCGGGACAAAGTGTGAAAGTGTGAAAGTGATCAGATAATTTTTTTCACACTTGCTTACAACTTCTATTTCTCCGTCAATTAAAAACTTCAGATTTTCGATTTTAAATTGTTTTCAAGATTTTGATCAACGACATTGATAATTTTTGATAGCATTTATTATTTATTAGCGTTTATTTATGACATTAATAACGCATTGATAGCGTTTATGTATTGCCTGCACTCAATTAAATAACCCTAAATAAATTACTGAAATTTTGAAAATTTAGCCTTATTTGATTGTTTTCCCATTTGGATTATTTAATTACTACTTCAAACCTAGGGCTCACCCGATTCCTCTTCACACTTTTGCACACTTAGTACAGAAAGAGTTGAAATATTTTCAAGTCTGAAGGGTATAAGGTCTCACCCGCTGTGGCTTCACACTCATGCGCGCTTCAACATAAAAGTGTGCAATAAAGTCATCTGTGAAAGTGTGAAACTAAAAAGGTAGACCCCTACTATGAGACCGTATTTTTTGGAAATAGGATTTCATAGAGAAGAGGGTAAATCTCAGAGGCTTACTTCTCTAAGACTACAACATATAAAAGTGAAAGTATGAGTATAGCCCTTATCTCTTCCTCGGCTATAGGGACACTAAAGATAACCCACCCTGTATCAGTTGTGGGATTTTGTGTTTGTATAAAAGTTATCTCAAAAACATACACAAGTGATGTTTTGAAGTGTATTTTTGTCTACAAAGAACCTGCTCGTGCTTTACTCAAAGGTATTGAAGGGCACGCATAATATTTTATTTGTGATAAATGTAAAACATTGGACATTTATGACAATTACTATGGGAAGCTCACTTTTCCGGATTCCTCAACAAGGCTTCGCTTGGATTTAAGTTTTCAAACGAATGTTCAGCCTAAGCATCATGACGAGGAATTTATAATAGAATCATTATCAAGGAGAGGCCTCGCCTTGGAATAGTATAATTATTGCCTCGTGACGTAATTATCACCTTGTTTCATTGGGAGTGGTTCATTGTAGAAATACACTGGCTACTCTATTTTCTGTCTCACATTAGCAAAGTGTTAAAATATTGAGAAAAAAAGGTTAAAGAAATGAAAAATCGGTTGGATCCAAGTTTTTTAAGTATAAATGAAGCTGCTCAGTCTCAATTCACACATTCCGACAGAGTTTAATCAGAAACCTCGTCCCTTTGAACATCCGGACAAGTGTAAAGTTACCGAAGTTTGCAAATTCCTTTTCTACACTAGTAAAATTGTATTTGGTAACGCGATTGACAACGGATTTACAACCCTGCTCAGTGTCGGAATCACAGAATTGATTGAGAAAGTATTTATTTCAACTTATCCATAACACGCTTCTACATTTTTATCTCCATCTGAGAGTTAGTTTTTGCAGTTCTACGGTTATTAAATTTTGTTCTATAATGATCATTCTTTAATTCATGCTACAAACTACGTTAAAAAATTTGATACCTTAGATGTGAGTAGTGTATTTTATTTTGAAAATTATTAAGAAACAAGCTTGACATCATTGCACGATAAATGAACAAGCACAGAAAGAAACAAGCATATCTCATATGCACGACATCATTGTTGCGGTGAATATGAGAACAGGACACAGAAATAAAAAATATCCATTCAATAAACGGGACAAAATACCTAGTTAGTATTCATGTGCAACCACAGAAGTATAATTTTAAAACACTGGATTATATATTTACGCAACTAAGCAGAATTATGGTGTGAAGGACGAAGGCATATTAATGCCATATTCAGCTCTCAATTTGTTACAAATCGATATTACTGCAATGCTAAATTTAGAAATGGTAAAATTCGGTTAAATATAGACTCTCTATATAATATATAATATTTCAAGGAAAGTTTTATCATACTTGTCATTCTGTAGTTAGTAGAATAATTGTATAGTTTGAAAGTTCCAAAGGGACCTCCGTTGTATTCTATTTGTTTGGCTGTCCCAATTCACTGAATCACTGAAATATTCAAGAATGACCACAAGGCCATGTAAATCACTAATCTTTCCAACTGTTACACAGTTTTGATGCCCAAAAAGAATTGTTTTATTCAAAAAAAAATGAAGACTCAGTTGAAGTTCTTTGTGGTTCTACTTCATTTTCTGGTAAATTCTGTATTCGGAATTCAACAAAAGTTAATTCAATCTTTGAGCGATTGGGTGAGGGGCTATGAGAGTTGCCAAATTACATTAGTTTTATACGACATTGACCTCATTATTGTTGAACCTTTAATAGTCCCAGTAATCATCCATAACAATAGTAGCAAAATCTCACTATCACGGTTTCGGCGATTTCGTAGTCTCAACTTTTGCGTAACCAAATTTTTGCTCTTCTACGATGAGCCCGAACTACCAATTGGAATCTCCAATGATCATGTACAGTATCAAAATTATACTGCAGCATTCCATCCTCTTTCAAGAATAAATGTTTTTGGAACAATGTTGAATCATAAACCTAGATCTTTTGACATGTTCTCGACACGAGATCGTGGTAACAGGATAGTGTATTATAAACTAATACCTGCAAACATAACAATGTATAAAGTATATGCCGTCATAGCTGTGTATATGGAGTTCCCATATAGTCTCATTCCGCTAAATTCATGTCTTGAAATGCCTGATAGTTGTCAATCTGCCATTGAAGTTATGTACAACAAGCTCACTCGTGACGGAACTTTCTACATAGAATTTAACAAAGGAAGGAAGGACGAACCTGTAGTTGACTGGCGGGAGGTATGGATTAATGGCAGCCAAAGATCAGATTTTCTTCGGTCGATGGGATTTGAACGTTCACAAGATGACTTTAGAGGTACACTAAAAGTATAAGTACTAAAGTATGAGTGTTCTAAAACACATGAGTTGAGACATACTTTGCAAATGCGTGGATATTACATACATTTGTAGTTGGTAGTGCATAATTTTATTTTAAAAGTCGAAAAAAAAAATTTTCCTTTAGATTTTGTATATTAACATTGTCTATGATTAATTTTCCTACAAAGAATTAGATAAAAAAGCGTTCAGAAGTTAATCCTTAACACAATTTGTAAATATTTTACTGGTTGACGGTCTACCCGCCACCTCCAGTCATTCTGTATCTTATTAGGGCTCTTAACTGAGGGAACTGGGTTCCTCAAGGTCATTCGTTACCGGGCAAATCTAAAAAAATAGTCCCTAAATTTACTGCTCGAAAGCATAAATTTTTTCAACAGTGTAATGGTGGTTAAAACACTGACATACCGCTTGACGCTTCAAGTGACTCGAGTATCAGATAGAGTGGAAATAAACACTGTGAGTACTAAATCCATGAATTATTTTGGCCACTTAGGGAAGTTGTTGTACCAAAGTTGTAAGCAGGAGAGATCGATAAAAGTTTTGTGCACCATGGTTCAGCCTCTTCTCATACTTCGTTGCGAATACAGGCGTAGATTGAGTCTAGAACCTGGAAGCCGTAACAAATGTTACAGAGACATTAGTAGAGTGCCTAACATATATCCAATGTGTACTTTTTCGACGGACTGAATGAACTGACGAAACAAAACATGTTTGACCTATAATCCACAAAAATGAAAGGTGATTGGACAACTTTGAAACGAAAAATATAAAGAAGTGTAAAAAGTTTTCAAATTCTGAAAAGGTCGACTAACACTAGTTAACAGTACATAGTCAGAGCAATGAAAACATAAATCTACTTCATATTGACGTATAGCGTTTAGAAATCTGTCTCAAATAGGATCCAAAAACCGCTGAATATCTATAGCAAATTCGTGTAGATTTTGTCGAATCTATTTGGGAAATGAATGCACTTCCATAGAATCTCGAAATAATATACTCCCAGGAATATATATTTCGAAACTATTTCAAGCCAGCAATAGATACTATACCAGACTTACTTAATATGTGCTACAGTGTAACGAAAAGTCTGACAATTTACTAAATACCGTATTACAGATTGATTCCGTGCATCTAGTTTCTTGCAAATACTACCCCATTTAGACCAGTCGCTACTAGTAATTAAATGTTACAAATGCTTTGTTTTACAGGAACTCCCGACAATCCATTAGGACGGAAAAACTGGTCACAAAATTCATCAATTTGGAGTATAGTTAAAAACCTTTGTTTTCAACGATTCGACATATGGTATCGTAGACGGAATAATGGGCGTATGCTCAATGGGGTGTTTGGACATGTCATTAGCCTGTCATCAAGAACTCTCAACATAGATTCATATTTTGTACTAACAGGTGTAGACTATATAAACTTTCTCACTTGCGACGGTGTAAGTCAAAACTATTCCTTTTCATTCTACACTAACCCATATAATGCAAATGTTTGGATTATTTTCCTCAGCTTTTTATTAATCATAGTACCGGCAACTACCTTACTTGTGGTAAAATTCAAAGAAAATGCCGTAGTACACGTATTTAGCACAGAGTGTAATCTTTGGATTGAAACAGTACTATTTGCTGCTTCAACTGCTTTGGAAGTTTGTCCAACAACACCATCAACTATCAAGACATCACTAGAAAAGTACCGTGTGGTGTATATTCTATTTGTCATTTGGGCAATTGTCACTGTAACTTTGACAAATGCATACAAAGGGATTGTTACATCAGAGTTAACATCTAAACCGCATGTGACGAGGACTTACAAAAGTGTTTCAGAAATGTATGGTTTTGTTTTCTTAGAAAATTATGATTACTACGGAAATTTAGAAACTTATTTCAAAGATACGTCGGGCTACACATCAAAGTTGGGATACAAAGTTACTGAAGTTCCGCATATGTACGGATGTAAGTGTATACGTGCTGGGCGGCAAATCATATCTAACTTTTGTCATGGTTTATACAGTAAAGAAACCAAGGACTTGTGTACTGAATCTGAGTATATTTTACAGAAAAATGGCATTACTCTTGAACAATTTTCTGTTGCTACCACAGATTGTGATATACTTGACCCACTTTTTAATACTTATGGAGAAAATTTTACAATGAATGATGTATGGGATGGAAAAGTTGATCATAAATTACGTGCATTTTTGGCTAAAGATTACTTTTGTAGTTCAAATTTCATGATACAAATCACTAATGAGTCTTTGAAAAACAACGTTAAATTCCAGTTTAAGAATTCATTAATAACTTTTAGATATCCAAGCATACAATATCTTAATACTGAGAACTTAACTTTTAATACTGACGCCTACTTCGAACTTGTTCTGAAACATATTTCAAATTGTAAAAAGTCAGGATATCTCGATAACGAGAGTAATTTAGATGAACTTCTTGCTTGGATTGCAGTTAAAAAATCAATGAAAAAAAATTACCAAAAAGGAGAAGACAGGCTGTTCACAAGATGGAAGGGGTATACTATCGACTCAAAAAAATGGACAAGCAATGTCATATACAAAAGATTTCAGCAACTCATGGCTCATGGCATATATTATATTTGGGAGAAATGGTTTCGAATACAACGTCCCACGGATGGCGAGTTACTTATTCGATTGAATGCCAACGGTAGAAGTCCGCGTGTAGTACCACTTACTTTGAATTCAAATATTTGGACAATATTTATATTATATTACTGTTGTGTTCTTATTGCCTGGGCACAATTTTTGGTTGAGTGTTGTAACTATGTCCAACATGCTATAACAACGATGTGGATCGTTTTTCGAAAAAAGAGAAAGCTAACTTTCCTCGGTCTTAAAATTCTTGTAATTTTTTAAATTATATTTTCTGACTCAACACATCCCCTTTGGGAATTGGGTGTGTTAAAATTTCAAGTGTCTGGAAAATGTCGAACATAAATTTATTTTCAGTCCCAGCTTTTAGACAATTGCTCACTGGCAATTATCGTTGCAAGACTAGTCTATCACACGACTCAATTTTGCCGAAGGATAGAGTCATTGACTCATTGAGTCCACAATCGGACTCTATTTTTGGTCTATCAAAGCATTTAAAAAAATAGCAAAAACAAAGTGAGAATTAGAAATAGTGCCCATTTATGAAATAGGTTCGCGGGCGGTGTCCTGTGGCGCAAGTGGACCTTTAGATTAATGAAATATATCATATCTTCCGATCTTATCCCAGACATATTTGTGAAGCTTTTGAAGAAATTGATATTGACTATTTATTGTCAAAAAGTTTGTCGTTCCATTGGACGCCTCTTACAGGCATGCATAAATGTTAACGGCATACAAGTGTCAAAGTCAAACAAAGAAAATTGATCAGTCAACATTAGACAAGAATTATTATTGTTATTCCCGAATTCTTTATTATTGAATGTAGTTTGTTAAATGTTCCGTCATAATTAATTGATTTATTGGCAACACCTACTACCCTGAATTATGAAATTATAAAATTTACTTCTAGAGCCAAACTCTTACAATAATTTCAAAAAATAGTAGGAATCTACCAATAGCTTGCGTGGATTTGCGTGAGATTGTGTAAGGTTCCTCTTTTACACAATCTCACTCAAGTGGGATGGGCTTAGTGACTCTAACCAATGAGAGAGGATACAATTTCGTAAAATCTCTTTCGGTTTTTACACAAACACAATTTCACGTAAAAGAGGAACTTTACACAATCTCACGCAAATCTAGGCAAGTTATTGGTAGACCCCTAGTGTTTGCCAACTTACACAACATGTGTGTCTGTTGCTCTATGCCATTTTTGGTGAAAGGCAGAGATAATCAAAATCCGTTTTTTGTCAACATGCTGTACTTCTACTTTTAAGTATCCAATAAACGGACCATTATTAATAGCCGAATCTACATCTGAAAATCAGCTTATCATGTTACTAAAAAAGTATTTATTCGCAATACTTTAATAATTTCTTGTTGGATATAGGCAGTGGTGTCAGTGAAAAAAGTTTTTTAAAGATTGAATTAGCAATCGGAAATGATTATTAAAAAGAAAAAAAATTTTCTTCTACTAATCTACAATGCTACAATAAATGCAAAACTATATTGCTTAAATAATAATACGAATATTCGAAAACAGTTGTCAGTATCTTACTGTAACGCAATTATGAATTTTGCACCCGATCCTGACCATGTGAAGATACTTTCTCTTCTTTTTTAATTAGGTAAGCGTTACCGTTTTGAGAGAGCACAAAGTTATGTAAGCTATTATGTCGTCTTTGGCCTTCAGGATTACGCTCAATTGAACACTGAAACTTTTTATTTATCCCAGTGTTTAAAAATGATAAAATTATATGTAAATAGCTTAAGGTCAGTGTGAACATGTCTACAACATACTACAGTTGCCGAATGGCAAACAAGTATCACTCGGCTCTTTCAATTGATACCTAATTAGTCATTCCTTATTTTCTACTTATTATTGTGTGATTTTTATTTTGTGAATTTTATCATCAATACTAATTCTGCCAATTTTACCCTATATTCTTGTAAAATTTGTTTGTTGCCCCCCCCCCNCCCCCCCCTCCGCTCCCCAAATAATGTTGAAGAGAGTAGAGTTATTTTGACACAAAACAACGTAAATAAACTAAACCGTCAAGATCTTTACAAGCACAAAATATACAATGCCAAATTTACCTAATGAATACCTAAAGAAAAGTTTATATCCAAAGTTTGTTTACATTATATAAATCACATCTAATTCATTATATTCACTTCAGCGTGAACAGTACATTCAGGAAAGGATACACCTAGTCCTAACAACAGTCAACTGGTTAAATTTAATTTATTGAAAATACAAGATATTGCATATTAATTTTGTTAAGAAAGTTTTAGTGCGTAATCTAAAAGGCTCAAGATCCACGAAAATTTATATTAGAAAAATAATAATAAATATTTTAATTTTACTATAGTATAATACCAGACCGAAGCCCACCTCATTACAAAATTTCTATTTTTCATGGGAAACCAGTACGCTTAATCAAATAGCTTTATTAGTTAATGATATCAGAATATTTATATTTATAAAAATAACCATGCTTTGCATAGAGTTTAATAAATCTAATCTGCTCCGGAATAAAATTAATATACGTGAATAGGAAAATAACACTTTTGAGTTCAATGACAGAACTTCGTGTGGTCTAAAAGTAGTACATTGACATTCTAACAGACATAAAAAAAAATCGCTGATTGTAATACATCAATGAGTATGACGAGTCTAGATTTTGGATATGCATAAAATTTTATTTGGCAGATGCGACAATTGGTTTATAATCAAGTGTACAACTTTAGGAAAGTTCATATATTTTCCAAAAAATAGGGCCGAGATTTTAGTTTCCAAATTGCTCCAAGAAATTTGCCGTTATGAAGGGAGTAGTTATTAATTTCTTTATTTTTTGTTTCCTTGTTCAAGAATCCACAAATTTTTACTTAGTTAATGACAACGTACCTGCTCCAAAACCACGTCAAGAAGATTCAGGAGAAGATGGAGATACTGTGACAAATGCACCTGCTACAAACAATCACTTAATAGGCACAGTAAGTAAATACGTAAATACAAAAACGTTTTCAAATGCATACTCCCTCGATACATCAGAAGTTGTTCAATGTTTGTAGTTTTTGAACAAATCAAATATGGGTAGTTGTAAGAAAATATTAGCAATTCAATGAATTTGCTAATTGATTATGTAGATTTGCAAATATAAGCAGAAAATCTATAAGTCTACTACATTATAAATGTTTCAAGCCTTCCCTTAAAGATTTAATTATGTGAAAATTTGTGATATATTAGATAATTTAATAAAAGTATATGAAGCAGCGCAGAAAATTGGTGATACAGCTGCTTTGCATGGCTCCTTAAGCCTTAAGACTCACATTGAAATATGACATTGGACAGTACTTTTTGCCGTAACAATTTTAATAATATCTAACGCTAGTGTATTTAAAAGGGACTCGAATTTGATTAGGATGCCCGATAGTGATACCTTCACGGGTCAACATAAGTTACTTTGACTAATTGATGCATGCTTCAGCAATGACGAAACTCAGTGAAATGATTATCATCGAGGTAATAGAATAGGTTAAAAAAATTTGGTAAATTTAAATACGCAGTATTTTAATGTACTATTGAAGACATGAAGTGTTTATTGTACGTTTGACAATTTGGCAAGTTTGCCTAAATTCTTAGTTTTCATATTATTTAATTTTCATACAAATTTGTATAATTAATATTGCCCGGTAGTGATACCGATTTTGAGGTGAACAGAATTGAGTAGGCGGATATTGGGAGAGAAAAATTGAATAAAGGCAAGGTTACAAAGAGAGATACTCTATTATTATACACAAAATGAAATCCTGAAGTGGTTATTGCGATCGCTGTTATGATATAGAGTAGCCCACATTCCTGTAACACATAATGAAACATAATCGACAAAATCTCATAACTCGTCTCAAATCTTGCCGGAAATAATAATTAGAGGAGCATGTGATGAATCCATCACCATACAAAAATACTTTCTGGTGATAATCTTTGAAACATCATAACAAGATACGTATTAGATTTTCAGACTAGGCCTTGAAACACATGTTGTAGTACAGCAAGTTCGGTCAACACAAAACGTACACAACGAGAGATCCAATTTCTATTTCTGGCGGCAACCTCCCCCTCCGTTACCGCGTACATCCAACCATCCGTCTGTCAAGGCTAAAGATTAGATTTAATCGGATGCTAATTTCTGAAATCGGCAATTTGGAAGCAATTTCGCTTGCTGCTAGTGTGCAAAAAGTGTTAATTTTTGTCGTTGCAACATTAGAAACCCTATGATTGGTTCCAACTACCATTGTTGCCGATTTTTTTGACCCAATTTTGAGAGCTATTATGCCACACTTGCTATAATTGTAAATATTCCTTATTATTCAAAGTACGTTGACCAATTCATCACTTGAAATTGCATTTACATAATGTGACCATAAACACAAACTGCTGCTCAAAGGGTACACGGAGTGTACCTCTTGCTGTAACTACCGATGTGACCAAAGCGAAAGAACAAAAAGTTAATATATTCATTTTTACGCTAGTAAACTGCATGAGTCAGCTGTTAGTATTAAACTTTTTTGTTCTTTGGCTTTGGTCATTACGGTACGCTTGGTAAAATGTCTTAAGTGATAAAAGTAGTATAATACATGTATGTATCTCAAAATTCTCTGTTTGTCAATATGTAGCTCAACATGTATGCTCATAGCACCATGAGATTCTACTTCTCACATTGTCTCTACCTTCCTCCACTTGTATCTATATAAATCTCTATTTATAGTTCTACTTGTCTCAATGATGATATACTTTTATCTTGTACATTCTGCGTCTACATTGAACAACAAGTTCACCATGTGGGAAGGATTCTGTATCGCACAGGTTGCTTATAGATGTGAGGTGAGGTAACAACTCTCACAGTAGCCAAACGAGGCTTTGATCCCCAGAGACAATGACAAGTATGAGTTAAAATCTCTCCTATGAAATATGGTGACCAATGCTCCAGTGTAGAAATAAACCGGCTACTCTACTTTTTGTTTCACACAAGATGGCGAGCAGAATTCCTGTTCGAGTCTCCACAACCTTAAGTACCTGTGTTCCACAACCTTATTCAAAGTGTTCTTGGGTTCTAACTCCGTTAGTTAAGATTTAATAAGTTTTTAGTTTTGGTTAGGAAAGGGATTGATTTTCCGCCATTTACCGAATCTGTAGTATTAAGGTTAGGTGTACTGAGTCAGAGCATACAGTGGACTTTTGATATTGAACACTAGGATCTAGTATTGTTGAGTTGGCGGGTTATGTGGTAAGGATTCTGTATCACCCAGTTGGTTATTTGTGAGGAGACTCCTACTCTCACAGTAGCCAAGCAAGGCTTTGATCCCTAGAGGCAATGACAAGTATGAGTTAAAATCTCTTCTATGAGATTAGGAGACCCATGGTCCAGTGTAGAAATACATCGGCTACTTTACTTTTTGTCTCACAAGCGCTTATGCTTGAAGAGCGATTACCCTGAAATTTTGTGAATGACGGTGCACGATTTCACGTCTTTAGGTCAATCATGCTTTTCTGCTTCAAAATGACTTGGTCTGCTTCAAGTTCACCTTAAGTGTCTGATCTGTCAAATCTAATTCACATTCCGATTTCTCTATATTACACTTGCTATTAACCTGATTCGAGGCATTAATAAAATGAATGAAGTATGAATAAATAATAAACCAAGTTTATTATAATATGATACCTCAGATCATAAAAATGTAATTTCTTTAGTTGGCTGGAGTTTTAAGTTCAATCCTAAGAAGCGGACCCAATGGGACGAGTCCAATCAAGTTCAACTTAACAAATGCAATTAATCGTGTCTCAAATTTTCAACTTTTTCCAATTCTTCCGGTAATTAAGCTGCCGTTTACTCGGGCTGTTGGTTCAAACGAAACAGAAACAGTATCATCTTTGATAAAGGACGTGTCTCATGAGCTCGAATCTATTGAAGCTCTAGCCAATCTACAGAAATTAGGGAAAAAACGAATTATTTACAGGAATCCTTCAAAACAGTCAACCACGATGGTTTCGGAAGTTCGTGATCCAGAAGATTACTCTGGCGAAAATTCTGATAAACGTAAAACTCCAGCAGAGACACTGGGTTCAGCAGCTGTAGGCAAACCCACGGTAAATTAGCTTAAAATAGTAATATTTGTTGAAAACAGCTGAAAAATTATGCTATGTATATTCGTTTGAATGGCTTCGTCAACAGAACAAATTTTTCAACCGATTTCAACAGTTACTTATAACCTGGTGATTTGCAATATTAATTTTTATGCAGTTATGAATAAAATTGAATTTTGCATAAACCAAAGTCACAATTCAATTGTCTTAGTGACATCTTTTGTTAGAATTTTCCACATTTTGGGGAATCAGAAGTAATTCTATCTGGTGCATCCAAACCTTCAGGTCAACTAAGCGAGAGTCTAGATGAGAATGGATTAACCATTTCGACAACTGAACAGCCCGTCACGCCCTACCCGGCAGAAATTTACACCCAAAAATCAGCAGAAATTGAAACTTCGGAAATACCTTTGAGTCTTCCTGACCTCGACTTGATGCTTTTTTGGTTAGGTGCATACTTCCAACCCGCTGCCAGTATTGTACGAGAAGCTACAAAAAATGTCATCCGAGAGCCAATCAGCTTCAACGTGAATGTGACAAATGTCATTGATGGAGCAACGGATGGTTTGGCAACAGCAGCAAAATTAATTCCCAATGTGGCGCAAGCAATTTCTGGAGTAGTTGATTACTTTTCAAGTGATCAAAATTTGTAACTTTGTCCCATCATTTTTATGTTAGCTATGTTGAACAAAATGAGTAAAAATATGGTGTTTGAGGGAATTAACACTTTATTTACAGGTGTGCAAAGAGAAATTCTTGCTAACTATTCTAAGTTATTCTCAATTCCAAAATTATTTAACCTTGAAAATGTTTAATCTTCAGGAGTTTCAGTGCTGTATGGATTTTGTGCAAACTTAAACTGCGAGATTCTTCTTTTCTACATTTCAAATAAAAATAAAATGGCCAAATGCCTTTTTTCACTATTAATTTATTCTCAGCTAATTTTTATTATTAAATATTTTGATTTTATCTAAATACGATATTTTATCTAAAAACTATAGTATACGAATTTTAGCAATGTCAATTGTTTCAAGAGATC
Organism: Holacanthella duospinosa; assembly: GCA_002738285.1. Lineage (NCBI taxonomy): Eukaryota > Metazoa > Arthropoda > Collembola > Poduromorpha > Neanuridae > Holacanthella > Holacanthella duospinosa. The sequence goes on along the minus strand of NIPM01000141.1, from coordinate 403,961 downwards.
TGTGAGAAACAATGACTCACAATCACGACTTGAACTCAACATTCAAGAATTGGACCTTGAGTCATCGAGTCCTTTATCCTTAATAAAATCTTAAAGTCTACAAGTTTTGTCTTATTGTTTTTACTCATAGATTTAGGATTTACAACAAGATCAGATTTCAAGAGAAAAGCTGAAATGATAGGAATCTTAAAATTATCATAATCCCCAGAGAAATTATTAACATTAATTTAATCTTTAGCAGTACTATGCTGTGTAAGCTAAAGTAAATAGAGCGGGTACAAAACTGTTAAAATCAAAGTCATCAAAAAACTATCCATGGAATAAAACATTTGGTTAAAGGAAGGATTATTCAATCGTTATAAATTAAGAGGTCGCCTGATCAGTCACGAAAATTTGATAGACAAATCGGTCTGAATAGAGATGAATAGCGAGAGTGAAAGGCAAAGTTTCATCAGACGTAAGAGTAATGCGGGTTAAATTTTTACCAAAAGGAAGGAAATGACCGGTCATGTGTATCTATATTGGTAAAATAATTTTTGTCAAACTAACTACTATGTAGAGAAAATTTGTATAATTGTGTGGCGTTGATGGATTGTACTCATTACTTCAGCTAGTTTAAAAATTCTTCAAATTATCACACTTCTCCGTTTATGTAGGTCACCAGACCTCATCAACAAGCAAAAGGCACGAATATGATGCAATAATTTGGAAAAAACCCTACATTGTCGAGTTTAATAAGGTAAATTATACGCCGTGAAAGTTAATTATAAAATCATGAAGTTATGTGAAAAATGTGGAAAATTCTTTAAGGAAATAATTAATTTAAATAAACATTCAAGTATGTAGATGTTCTTTCATTACTTTTTCTTATAGTAGTCTACTGTGAGCTCAATCCCATTGAATTAATTTGGAAATTTATGAAAAGAAAAGTTTCTGCAACAATTTTACAAGTTGAACCTGCAATACATCAAGTTTGTGACGCCTAAAGTGTAGCAAAAGACTAAGTGAACAATAATTTGTAGAGTAGAATCAATTTAGTTTTTTCTTCGTTGCCAATTTTTGTCAATTTTGACTATAAATTCAGCACACGAGTTAGCCTACCGAATAAGAATTTAACAAAATTTATTAACAAGCTTGTTACTCCCATTTTCTGTCCTAATCTTTTTGCTGTCTTCATTCAAAGCATCCCGCAATTTCTAGTATACACCCGAAATTTTTTGCTACCTATCGCGTCTCAGGTAACTGCGACACGTTGAAAGCCGTATCCATCACCTAACTTACATTAATGCTCACGTTCTCCTTCTTATTAGTATCTACTTAATTCTTGGATTAAATGTACTCTGTTGAATTGTTCTAGCTCGATCAAAGCGCAGACAATGACAATCAGGTTCTAGTTGCCTCCAATCCGTCTGTATTTAATTTTAATTTTAAGGATATCTGTTTCTATTTAATAATTAAATTTTGTAGTTTTTTGATAAAGTCAGAAAGAACAGTTTATAATGTAGGTATTTTAACATTAATGACAAATTTGACATGATTTCCAAATTAGCCGAAACTCAAATTTTTACATTATTCTGATTGTTATTTAATGCAACAACAAATGATTCGAATTATATTATATAGAGTCGCATTAAGGACGATAGTATCTTGCAATTTGGACCAAAGCTTGCAAAACCTCACAATCTGTAAGATAGTCAAGAGGAGTTTTGGTTCCATCTCCACCGGTTGAAGCAATTTGTCGTTGAAATTCGGCAACCTGAGCTGGATCCTTTAACATGTTCTCAACTTTTCTTACAGTTTCTTCATCCATAAATGTTACACATAACTTCGACTGATGTTCACCACCAAATTTCTTATTAAAAGCTTCACCCAGTTTTGTTACCTCGTCATTGAAATCATGTGACAAGAGTTTGAAACAATAGGTTTTCAACGCATTATTTCCATTTTTGTATTTCAGAATATAAGCTTCAATTATTTCATAAATATTATTCGATCCAATGGCAGATTTGAGAGCAAGGCATTCGGCAAGGTTTTGTTCACCATAAAATCTCTGAAATTGAAGCTCCTTTTCACTTTGCCTTAACCCACCGTTTACACTTTCCAGAATACTTACTCCTAATACAACGCAAAATATAGAGAGAATTCGAGACTACCCATGTTGAAAAAAAATTAATACCTTTTAGGTCAATAATAGTAAAATTTTGTTTCAATTTTTATGAAACTGAATAACTGAACCAAATATATAAATGCATTTCAATAGCTGCAAAAGTCATTTAATATACAATTAATTTTGATTAGACTTGATTGAGGTTACCTAGTTTAGTGATTGGTGCACTTAATGAAGAGTCATTTGCATTTAATTAAAATTCATTAAGGAATTTCTTCTGAAAACCTTGGTCATTTGTATTACATAACTAAATGCTATTGTAGCTTTCCTAAATTGAGACAGTTTCATATGACATAGTTTAAATAAAATAGGCTCATTAACTTCGGAAACTAAACTTATAGAAACAAGCTATAAGAATTACTCCTTGCCATCGATGGAAATTGGGATTTACCGCATTCATTCTATTTAAATCCGCTTTATCTATCTAAATTATTTAAATGGTCTCCATGAATCCCTAATTAGTCATGATCATGACTCTTTAAACTTTGGGAGTCTAAAGTTAAAATTAAGTTGTCATATATGACAACTTAATTTTTGGGAGTTGACCTTCAGAGTTATGACTGACTCTTTGATTTTAGGAAATAAATTGAGTCAGTGTCAGAGTCATGACAATGAGTTCGGATTTATGTAACACATCATGTAGAAAATCTTATCCTGAAACTAAATTTTTTATTTATTTAATAATTAAAATAGATTAGTAAAAATAATGGAAATGAGGCCAATAAGCTCTTTTAAGCACAGATATTAAAGATTTAAATATTTTTCGATACACCGATCGTAATGATGCATCACTTGCATAACGATGGCGATTGTGCATAGGCAACATCCTAAGCATTTAGAATGAATTTTTTCATTATCTAAAAGTTTTTTTGAAAATTGTGGAGGAGTGGAAAGAAAGTTTAGAGATGTCTCTTGTTAACGACCTTGTAAAACTACCAAAGTCACTTAACGTTAGGAGTTGGATTTTTGTAGCTAGTTAACCTAGAAGTGGAATGATATCCATAGAAGTTAGTCAAAACTTAAATTTTTTAATATGTTAATTAAGTATTTTTACGTAGGGCCCAGAGATGACGACGCAGAAAATTCGCATACCGTTACGCTAAGGTTAAGTAATAACTAGGATATTTTGAGAACAACTACATTTATCGAAATATGGTGTTCCATACAAAATGATCCATGAATCAGGCTCTCTCATCTGTGTAATGTGTATTATACGCGAGCATTTTTCTATAAAAATTTGAAAATACGATTTTTTGACTGGATCTTTTAGATACAGAAAGAAATATTTACGGTGTGCTTCTTCTCCTAAGGTCATCCATTGGTTCTAAAACCTTAATTCTAAAAAATAACATTCTTGAAAAATGGAAATCTAGAAGTTTTGCTTGAATTCTTGTGCACTATTTTCAATTTGTCTTTAGTGCATTCAATTAAATTTTCGCATCGTAATCAAATTTTTCCTTTTTATCATGAATGGAATAATCAGTTATGCGTAATTTACAAATAATCGAATTTTAAAATAAAATAAAATAATTTATAAGCAGTAATTTGCGCGAACACAAAATAAAAGGCAATAAATATCAATAAAATAAAACAACGAAATTACAATTATGTCACAAAAATTGAATTATTTTTCATATTGAAGCTTTCTATTTATGTTGAAAGTAAAGTCAAACATTCCGTTACATTTTGGAATCAATCAGATAGAGATAGTCTAGCCCTCGATACATCCACAGACGGCTAGGATTTTGGACATTTGGAAAATTTAAGAAACTCTACAGAGAATTTTTTCGCCCAATATTGTAATTTCATGTATACCTGGAGAATTGAATTTCCTAATTGCCAATAGAGATGGCGGTTGCTTCAAATATGAGGATTCAGAGAATTATTAATTACAAAAAGCCATGTTGCCTTATGAGCGATAGTTTTAAACTAATAGTAACGTCTAACCATCAAATGTCTAAAATTCTAGGCAACATGGTTTCCTTGCTCATCCGATGTCTACAATTATAGGCACGCGAAATTCGTTGCTCAACCTATGTCTAAAATTCTAGGCACCGCTCAGAAAATTGATACAATGTTGCCAAATGGTTCAAATATAAATTTATAGAACAGTGAAGACGTGTAGTACTGGCAACACTTGTGAAATTGTGTCCAGATTTATGGACACGTGATGGTTAGACCAAATAGGGTGCCTAAAATTATGGACACGTTGTATGTTCTACACAGTGTTGCCTATTCTTTTAGCCGTTTGAGCATCAGACGCCATTTTAAATTTAACAGATGATTTGAGGGCTAGACAATTTTAGATGAGGGTCGTATCGCATCATGGTATCTTATCCGCATCGTAAAGGGAGATACGATACGACGTAAAAATACGTTACACCCAACAGTTTAAAGTGAAGTGGTGGTATCTCATTGTAGTATTTTACCTATTTCCAAATGAACAAAATAAATTTTGTAAAAAAAAATTAAGGTTACCTTGGATGTCGTGGCCACAGTTGATTAGGACATACAATTGGTGTCATATTCGACACCAGCTTGTCAATTGAAATTGAAATTAAATAAAGAATAAACAATTAATCTTCAAAACGACAAGTCAAAACAAAATTCAACTAAACTTTGATGTGTTGCAGAAAACCACATACTATTCTGGCTTTCGCAGGTGGATTGGGGAAAGTGAAATACGATGAGTTAGAATGGAATGAGATAAGGGGTTTCCAATGCTTTAATTCTTTATAAATGTCGTTTGCATTTAAGACTTTTTCCATATGTACTTATTTTTGGATTCCAGGGTATAATTTCGAAATGTACAGGTTTTTCACTGACATTAAAGTGGGCGGACTAGAATAACTTCTTGGCCAAAATTCAAATTTGTACCAAAATCAATTAATTCCAGATGGTATGATAAGTATTTGTTTCAAAGGAAATACAGTAAAGTTCGGTTACAGTGACCCCGTAGGGACCGGCAGGATTGGTTCAGTATAGCCGGAGTTCATTATATCCGTATAGTGTACGGACCCTACATTTCAATAATTGTTCATTATATCCAAATATTTTACTATAAATTCAGCTACGTCGATGTAGAGAAGTACTAGGTGATGAAAATTTGCTTAAGACTGAATACGGTTATGTTCTCATGATAATGCTCCCCCACCAGATCGGGTATTTCTAAGCAACAACGAAAATTTTCATGACTGGATTTGACTTTTAACCTGCAGTGTGTTAACTAAAACTCACTCTGAGTTCCATCAAAGTCGTGTGTATAGATGGGCATAGAAGAATAAGGAATAATTCATTGTGGAATTCAGTCATATTTCATGCGTGTTCACTATAACCGGACAAAATGACTCTCGGGACAGGTAGGATTGGTTCACTAAGGCCGGAAGTTCAGTATAGCCAATTTCATTATAGCCGGACTACTTAACACATAATCTCCCATTCGCTTGGCAGGGACCGGACAGTGTGGTTTGCTATAGCCGGAGTTCTATTATACCCAGGGTCACTATAGCTGAACTTCACTGTACTTCCAAATTATCATAACTCATGTTAATATTAACACAAAGGAAAGGATAATACTTGACAGATAAATTCAAAACAAAAGCATATTTCAAAAGCTCTACTCGATACTGATTAGATTTCGTTTGCGATTTTTACACCATAGTGCTTCATGGTATTGGGATTAACACTTAACGAATGAGTAATGGGTTGTTCTTCCTCAATTGTGTCAAAGCCGGTCGCACCATAGTTTCTTAATTAAATACGACTAATAGTTAGAGGAACTATTCCTGACCCTGACCCTCATTTTCAAAATCTGAAATAGTTCTACATCTCTTCAAAATTTCTTTTTGAAAACTGACAATAGTGAGGAAAAAATTCAGCTTTCTATAAGAGATAATGGGGAAATTGACAAGTTTGGTTGCAATTTTTACAGGTGGTCGTCCAATATAAATCCACTTCTTGGAATGTTGTGAAAGTACGGTTCATGAGAAGTAAGATGGAATCAAAATCTAGACTTATATTGGACGACCACGCTTAGAAAAATGATAACGAAAATGTTTATATTTTTCGGAAATCGTATAAAACCATGTTGCCAATTCTCACTTGATCATTTACTCATACGATAGTAAGGAATTTTTGAATTTTTGACGTCTTCACTGTTATATATCAGGTACACTGAGTCTTCCCTCAGCCCTCAGGCGAGTTCCCACAACCCTCCCGTGGGTTCCCGCAGCCCTCAAGTGGGTTCCCACAGCCCTCCCATGGGATAGCCCTCCATGGGATTTCGCAGCCTTTCCGCAGCCTTTCCGCGAGTCCCCAGAGCCCTCCCGTGGGTTCCCGCAGGCCTCCTGAGTCTTCTCGCAGTCCTCCCGTGGAATCTCACAGCCCTCTAGTGAGTTTCCCCAGCCTACCCGATTCTTCTCGCAACCTTCCCATGGGTTCCCACAGCCCTCCCTAGGGATTCCACATTCTTCCCGTGGGATCCCACAGCCATCCCGTGGGTTCCCGCAACTCTCTCGAGTCTTCCGGCAGCCCTTCTGTATATTCCTACAGCTCTCCCGTGAAATTTCACAGCCTCCCGTTGGATCCCAAAGCCTTCCCGTTGGTTCCCACAGCCCATCCGAGTCTTTCCGCAGTTCTCCCGTGTGTTCCCACAGCCCTCTCGTAAGATCCCACATCCCTTCCGTGGGATTTCACGGCCCACCCGTAGGATCCCACAGCCTTCCAGTGGGTTCCCACAGCCTTCCCGTGGGTTCCCGCAGCCCTCCCTTTGGTTCCCACAGGCCTCCCGTGGGATCTCTCAACGCTCCCGTGAGTTTTTGCAACCCTCTTGAGTCTTCACGCAGCTTTCCCGCGAGTTCTCACAGCCTTCCCGTGGGTTCCCGCAGCCTTCCCGAGTCTTTCCGCAGTCCTCCCGTGCAATCTCACAACCCTCCAGTGGGTTTTCGCAACTCTCGCGAGTCTTCCCGCAGCCCTGCAATGGGTTTCCACAGCCCTACCTAGAAATTCCACATTCCTTCAGTGGGATCCCACAGCCATCCCCTGTTTTTCCGCAGCCCTTCCGAGTCTTCTCCCAGCCCTCCCGTGAGTTCCCACAGGCCTCCCGTGGGATCCGACAGCCCGGCCCTGTGTTCCCGCAGCCCTTCCGAGTCTCCTCGCAGCCCTCCCGTGAGTTCCCACAGCCCTCCGGTGGGATTCCACACCCCTCCCGTGGGATCTCACAGCCCTCCAGTGGGTTCCCGCAGCCCTCTCGTTGGTCCCCACAGACCTCCCGTGGGATCCCACAACCCACCCGTGGGATCTCACAGCCCTTCAGAAAGTTCCCGCAGCCCTCCCGAGGGTTCCCGCAGCCCTTCCGAGTTTTTCCGCAGCCCTCCCGTGGGTTCCCAAAGCCCTCCAATATGCAATTAAATCAATTAACATGCTGATTGATTGACTAATTGGCTAATTTTAGCCATTAGTTTTTAATTTCAGCAAAATCGGAGGTATTTTGAATTTTAGGGGTCACCTGTGACCTAGGTCAACTACAAGTAATTAGTATAATACGTGCAGCTGACGTGTCATAGTTACAAGGTACAATAACTTGAATAACTGTTAAGTCAATTCGTAATTAATTTTTAATTTCAACGAAGTTGTGGTGCGTATTGGTAACATCTAATGTTTTCAAATGCCACAACCGTCAAGCCAGAGAAAATTAGAATCCACATCAACTTCATGAAATTGACGTTATTGAGGAAGAACTACTCTAATTCATGTCATACATAATAGTTCATATATCCAATCAGAACATGATATAAAATTTTACACATATGTGCATAATTCCACTTTACTCCTAAACTTTACTCTGACATAGCTTTGGAATTGAATTAGTTGGTCACCTGTATTACGTTATATTAAGTAGATCGTCTACCAATCAGGTTTTTTATTCCACTTGCAAATTTAATAGTATTTATAGTAATTTTAAAATCTTTAGATTTTAGGTCACGATTAAACCTTATTTTACGGTATTGATTACTAAAAATATTCTAACAGTTGATAAATTGAGAGCCTGTTGAGTTCATAGAATTTATTTGGTTAGTACAATTCTTGTTGATTGATGGTTGATTAAATGTCTTGTCAAATACACTGGTATGGATTCATCAGCTTGAGTTAATAAATTTTCCGACATGTATAATTTTGGTTTGATGAAAATGAAGCATATATGTATAACTATTGTCAGTCTGTGAACACTGTAGACACTTCCAATCTATTCTAGAATTCCAGAATATTGTGCTGCTTTTTTTAGATATAGAATTTTTACGATGAAATAGTGTCCAAAAGTTTTAACATTTCCAACAGTATTGATTGTCCTGTATTAGATGAAAGCAAAGAATCATATTTCTATTATCTGAATATTTCTGAATTCATTTTCTTCAGAATTAGAGAAATAAATGTTGATTAGATAAGATATTATTAATTTAATGGGAACGTCAAGTAGTTTTATTTATTACTTTCCAAATAAAGCAGTGACAACAACCGATAAGCTTTGTTAAACAATTTACTCGTCAGCCCACTTTAAGTCATTTTTGTAGAAATTAAGCATTATGACCTACCAAGAGAATTACGAGTTGATCCAGACTGGTGTTCGTATTGAAAGGGATAATATTTTTTAAATACTTTTAGAAGTTGAAATAGATATTTCAAAATTTATTTATCAATTTTTAACACAGTCAACTTATTTAGGATCTATCGTCTGCGACATGCAACACTTTTCTCTTTCAACTTTTTTCTCTTTGCTGTCGTTAATTTACTCTCACACACAAGAACCACCTAGTGATACATATCTGGGCAAATGTGTTCGTATCTGTTCTTAAAATTGAAACAGAGTGACCTAGGTAAAACAGATTTGACTTATTTGTAAAATATCCATCGCGTGAATTTGTGTAAGTAATTTGCCAATTTATCGAAAATATATCGTACAATGATATGACATCCATTTTTAGAAGTCATCAAATTTTGCAAAAAATATGTTAATTTGTGCAAAAAAAAAAATTTTTTTTTTAATATTACTTATTATTGGTGCTTAGGTCAACTTTTACGAAACTTTTGAAGATTTATAGTGGAATTATTCTATTTAATATACATGGATAAACAGATCATAATAACGCAATGTTGACTAACGTTTGGAGGTGGCTGAGCACGACGTGTATCGTATAAATTCGCCGTTTCTGGATTGCGCGAAGCTGGTCGAAGCCGACAATTCCTATTCTTATCTCTTTTCTACTGCTGAGCAGTGTCGAAGCATAATGGTGACTTATATTTGACTGAAATTTTATGGCTAAATAAAATATTAGCTTTGATTAGTTGCAAGAGTAGTACTTGTAGCCTAACAAAAAAAATTCATAATTCCTGTCATACTCTTAACCCTGAACACCCCACTATTCGGGGGCAGGGGTGTACACCACAAATGTCTAAAATTTTAGAGATCAGCCAGCTTGTACCCCACGCTATGTCTAAATTTTTAGACATAAAATTTTTAGACAACTCTGGTTCATAAGTTTTTCATTCTCATACAGCATCAAGATTCACATCATTTCAAATGTTTCATCATTTCAGCAGTGGCTAGGGAGGGCGGTGGGCAGTTGGGAGGGCTGTGGGCCGTTGGAAGGGCGGTGGGCTGTAGGGAAGGTGGTGTGCATTTAAGAATCCTGTGAGCAGTAGGGATTGCAATGGGTGGTAAGGAGGGCGGTGGGCGGTTGGAAGGGCTGTATGCAGTAGAGAGGGCGGTGGGCAGAATGGAGGGTGGAATAGCCCACCGCCTTCCATACTGCACACAGCCCTCCTTACTGCCCAATGCCTTTCCTACTGCCCAAAGTCCTCATAGCTGCATACATAACTCCCACCTGCCTACCGCCCTCCCTACTTTCCACCGCTCGCCCCACTGCCCACCGCCCTCCTTACTGCCCACCGCTCGCCCTTATGCCCACTGCCCTCCATACTGCCCACCGCCCTCCATACTGCCCACCGCCCTCCATACTGCCCACCGCCCTCCATTCTGCCCACCGCCCTCCATACTGCCCNCCCTGCATACTGCCCACCGCCCTCTCTACTGCCCACAGCCCTTCCAACGGCCCACCGCCCTTCTTACTACCCACTGCAATCCCTACTGCTCACAGCATTTCCAGATGCACACCGCCTTCCCTACAGCCCACCGCCCTTCCAACGGCCCACAGCCCTCCCAACTGCCTACCGCCTTCCCTAGCCACTGCTGAAATGATGATGAATCTTGATGCAGTATGAGAATGGATAACTTATGAACCAGAGTTGACAAAAATGGTATGTCTAAAAATTTAGACATGCGTGGGGGAGCTGAGGTAGGTGTCTAAAATTTTAGACAATACGTTTAGGCCACTTTTAAAAATTTGGCAATTATGAGAAAATTTGATTTCGAAGCATTAAAGTTGCAGACTCAAAAGATACTTCAAGCATTTTATGAGGACTATGCTTAATTACGAAATATAAGTCTCAACTTTGTTTCAGAAACTTATTTTTTCTAACTGTGTCTAAAATTTTAGACAATTGTGGGGTGTTCAGGGTTTTAAATGAGGTGGACAGACCCTTTATTCAATAAATAAAACATAATCAGTTATGCTTATAAAGAATATATTTTTAAACAGGATTGCTAATTGTACACATCTTGAATCATTTGAATGATTAACAAATTGGATTATAATTTTTGAAATTTGCATATTATTGATTTATTTGCTGAGTGCGGGCCAATCTGGGAAGTAAACAATTGGAACGATCTGGGAGATCAACACTGTGCAATAAATGTGTCGTAATGGAAGGGGAGTGTGAATCAGGAGTGAAGTGTTTGGTAACAGTTTCCAGATAATGTTTTGAGAAAGTAGGTGTATAAGGTACCAATGCTGTAATAATTTGGAGAGAAAGGAAGTTACCAAGTGTATCAGAAAGTTGTTTCATTTTTTTAAATATAGGCAAGAGTGATTAGTATTTTGCTTTAGCCGAATTAATTTTTCGTCTAGCATTCAATTCCTACTTTTAAAAAACCCTTACCTTTATTGCATGAAATGATATAATTTTATTTTCACATATAATCGACAGTTAAAGGTATACAAAAAATTTATAAGCAAAGTATGATACAAGCTTATAAAACCAATAGACAAACACAAGCTCCTGCTACCGAAATAGTTTACAGGTAATGAAAAGTCTGGTCGAATCGCTTCAGAAACAGCTGTTTTTTGGAAGAATTGAATAAATTTACTTTATGGCGAGAGTCTACCTTTCTTAAGTTATTTTACACAGTTGTCTCATAACTAACAAGTAAATCAAGAAATTGAACTTAATTATTTTTCTTCTTACTACCAAATTGTATTGATATCAACTAGTTTAAAAGCGCATTAACATTGTAAAGTAATTGAAAATAAACATGAAATCAAAATCTATGCAAAAATACTAATACTTTAATTCAAGTGTGTATCTGCAATATCACATCAAGAAAATTAAAGTTGACGTAGAATGACTTCCTCGCCAATGCTTGAAACAACGATTAATTCTTTGATTAGGGATTAAAATTTTTTTAATTCTGCTGATTTTGTAGATTAAAATATCTTTTTACAGTAGAATCAATATTTTTATGGTACATCAATTGAAATATTCCCGATGAAATCTTGAAAGAATATACGTAGTAATTAATTCCTAATTCGTAATCTCGAGAATAGCCAAATACGTATATCAAAATTAGATTGTCATATCATCGTTTTTTCCATTTCGACAAAGAAAATGACATTTGTCAAGTACAATGAAATTGAATCACATAGATTAAATAAACTTTGTATAACAAGTGCAAAATACCAATGAATAGAATGAAGAGTTTTATTTTATTTCAAGTGTTACTTTTATGTCCCAGTGTTGTACAAGTTCACGGATTTTGTAAAGTATAGTTTTGCATAATTCCCAATTAGAAAAGGTGATAAAATTTATGATGCTGACCTGATAGTATTAGTCAGCAACAGAATTTGCTGCATTGTTCGCTTACAAAATTAGGTATTTATACGGTGAATAACATTCATAAATTTATAGAACAAGTCTAAAAAGTTAAACAGACATCCCCAATGTTCAGAAAAATTATTTTGTTCGCAGTTGGTCTAGGCCTAATTGCAATAGCAGGCTGCAAATATATCGAGACAGAAATTGGAGCATATCATTTTCACACATACTTCTATGACCCAAGTGATGATAGTATCGCAGAAGCACTTGCATTAAGGTAATTTTAATTCAACACTCTTCGTGAATCGGGAACTAAATTTAAAATCGTTTAAACAGAAAAAAGGTACGAGTTCTCATCAAAAACGGTACGCTGCCTGACTGCTCAATAGCCAGGGTAAGTTTATATTACCATTTAGGAAATATACGATACCATGTCGCTTAAAAAGTTAGTTGGCCAATTGATTTTACTAATTCATTTTGTTTCATTGTAGTCTTAAAAAATTATTTATGTTTCAAAAATTACGTTTGAAAACTCAAAAATTTAAAAAATGAAACCTAATTGATAAGAAATTGGAAAATTGCAGGGCTCACATTAATACAGTGGATCAATGATAACGTTAAATATTCTATATAATTAATTTTTAAAGAAATCTGGCATTCGTGCTTTAGAAAAGTGTAAATGAATATGTGAAATCAGTTTTTCTAGATTGATTGTACGATTAACTATACGGAATTAATTATACCAAATCAATTTTAGGGGTGTATACACTATAAATTTATAAACTCGAAATAAGTAGGAAAGAAGTTATGTAAATGCTGCATTATTGGACTTAAATATTTCAAAAGCAGTCCATGGGTAACATTTAATATACACAATTGAGAGTTTGAAGGGTTGAAGTCAAAATAATCAGTAAGCATATCCTATCAACGTGATGAGTAAATGGATTAACTCATGTTATAACGTCTTGACACACATGTGTGGCGCAGTGAGCAAAAATTTCGAAAAATGGGTGGAGATTTCAAAAATTTCTGACCGTCCGTCTACCTATATGTTTTTGATTGCTTAGTTATTCACTATTTTGGAACAAGACGCTCAGGTATGCTTTAGTCTAAGTTATAGGATGTGAGAATACGAAAAGCCATTATTTTAAGGGAAGCCGTTATTCCCTAAAACAGGTCTGACTGAAGACATCGTGTAGCACAAATTCTCACGCCATCAACGAACCATCTCACTACAATTCTGGATGTTGACAACAGATAGTGTTGTGATTTATATAAAAACAATGAACTTTATGCTTCTCGAGCAACTATTGGGTATAAAAATTTTTTCAACAAGTCAGTTAGGTTGTGCTGTTTGCTGTGCAAATTGCTAAATGTACGTCGGAATGATATTATGGACAAGAAAATTAATACTTGAAAATAGAAAACACACTCCAATCTGTACATGTTGATTAAAACGGTGTCAATCGAATTCTTCGAAAATGAAGTGGACTAAATCCTAATTTTCGTACCTAGGTTTTAGGTTTTTAAGTTAATTTATTTTCACCGTTATCAATGTGTTGACTTAATTCAATTTTGACCACAAATCCTACTAACATTTCAACTGCCTTATCTCGTAAATAAGCTACAACACATTAAGGTGACCAATGTACAAAGTACCATTTTTTGTGGAATGTAATCATAAAAGTCAATGAATCATGTTTTCATAGGATAATATCCCAAGCAAAACTAGCAAAATCATGGCAGCAAGTATGATACCCAAATATAGAAAAAATAATTTATAAAACTAATCCTATACTCAGATTGACATCGGTTGGCTTGGACCACATCCGTTTTCTCAGTACGAAGTGTGCTGTAACAAAACCAGTTATGCTGCTGCTGCATCATTCTTCATTCAGAACCACGGCAATTTGTCAGTTCTTATTCATCCTCTGACAATATACCATCGAGAAGATCATGAAGGTAGAGTTAGTTGGTTGGGACAATCTATTCCACTCTATACTGCATGGATGAAAGAACTTCCTTCTCCACACATTTGCCCAGGTAGGCTACAGTGTTGTTATAAAAAGAAAGTAGTCGAATTAATTAACATTTTCCCTCACTTAGTTTATCCCGACTTCCCTGATGAGATTCCACCGGAGTCTGCAGCCAAGATGGAGGACTTTCCCCACATTCCAGGCACTGAAGGATTTGACTACAATATGGCTAAAATTGTAAATAGTTAAATATTCTTTAAAACAAAAAATTAATTAATGCATAAAAGTTTCCTATAATTGTCCAAATGATTAAACAAATGATTAAATAAAGAAGAGACATACTACGAAATTCGTACTCTCACGGTAGTTCAGCGAGGTCCGAAAACCAGAGACAACATTAGGATGCCCTTCTGTCGTCATACCCTTTTTAGTAACTACTTTTACTTCAAGTTTTATTTAAAATCTGTTTTATTCCCGTAAACCTCTTAATGGTACTTATGCTTTTGAGAATTTGGAGTGGTCCACAATCTTCAAAGTTACTAAACGAAGATACAATTTTCCATTGAACCTAAAAATATTTTTGCCAACTGAGCTTTCTTTAAACTTTTATCTTTGCCTTGTGATCGTGCACTAACGGTAGATAATTTTATTCAATTTTTTTTCTAAATTCCATGAAACTGATACATGTTTAGAAGAGATTTACGACTATCTGGTGCTTAAACATATACGTTTGTTTGTTAGTACTGCTGAATTATTATCTATTTTTTTGCTTCTTCGATGGCAAAAGTATTGTGTCGAAGAGCAACTTGTACATTATTGAATGATATTCTTTTCAATTGACGTAAATTACTTTCTCAACTACAAGGCCATTTATAGGAGTATGGTTGACATCGATTACTCTAACTGTTTTGGTATCATTTCCAAGTCAAAGAATGAACGTTTTAACAAACTAAGTGATGAATTGTCAATAATAATTATGTCCATATTACGTGCAAATAGTTGTAGACAATTCTTTAAACATGACACCCTGCCTGGGGATGGCTTCTCTCCTGACCGCATTTTAACTGATGGTTAGCTAACCACCTTAAACGCGGAAATTGGAACGGTTAGAAAGTATTTCAGACCAGTTTTCGGTTAGCAGTCGGTTATGGTTATGATGGTTAAAGAGGAATGGAATTTGACTTCTAGTTAACCGTAGTGAAAAACTCGAGAGGCTTGATGTCAGAAATAAAATGAGTATTACCTCATCCTATGTCTGACACCTAATGTCCCTATCCCCGTCACACTAAACTGACAGTGGTAGAGAGGGTTGATGTCAGAGGTCGCGAAAGCACGTGCTAACTCTACCTCTCTACCATGGTCACTTTAGTGAGACGGTAATAAAAAGTTAAATGTCAGAGGTAAGATGAACGCGTACTCATCCTACCTCTCACATCAATTCTCTCCACCACCGTCACTTTAGTCTCATACCGTGAACATTTTTGCAAGTACTATGAGGATAGAGGACCGTTTCACAAAAGTGACTAGAGAGGGTTGATGTGAGAGGTTAGGATGAGTGTGTTCTTACCCTACCTCTGATGTCAAACGTCTGTACCACTGTCATTTTACTGAGACAGTGGTGGAGAGGGCTATTTCAGAGGTAGGATGTATACGTTGTACTCATTCTACCTCTTACGCCAATAGTCCACCACTGTCTCAGTAAGGTGACGATGGTAGAATTGAATCAAAGCTTCTAACCTGCTACTATCTTAGGACCTACTAAAGTCAAACGAAAGATAATCAAAAATATAATTCCACTGAGCAAAAATTATCAACGGTTTTGTTTTCCAACATACTTTGTTCCAATTCATGCAAGAACAAATAGAAATGGAAGCTTGTGACGTTATTTTTTTGTTGTGTTGCCTATCATTATATCAATTTAATGTCAATGCACAAGATGGTCGAGAAATAACTGATAGATATGAAGAGAAGAGCAGTGTATACTAACATGAATATTACCAAGTTTAAAAAATCACAAAATAAAAAATAATAATTATGTGTTTATGGAGGGTTTGAATTTCTGAAAATATAAAACAGAATCGAACTGTTAATGTTTTTCGATTAGTTTACATTAAAAAGGATAATACCTTTTGAAAAACGTTTACAAGAACGTAAAACAAAATTGTTATTATCAATGTGATAAAAGATAAAAAAAAGTTTATATTAATCTGTTGTAGTGATATAGAAGGGCAAAATTAGTATGCACAATGGAAGCCATTGAAAAGTAGTTTAAGCAGAATTTATGAATTATAAAATTATTTCTGATGCATATTGTAATTAAATAAGGGTTTGTGTGGGTATTACGCCATGTGAATTAACTGGAATAGTCTGGTTATAGGATATATAGGTTTATTAAGTCGAAATCAATTGTAAGGAAAAAGTCAAGCAAAGTCGCGAGAAAGTAAACGCGGTATTCGTATGACGCAATCGACATGGCAAATAAAACTATGTTCATCCTGTGTCTCGAGAGAGAAGAGAGTTACTTTAATTTTGGTTCTCGTTCAGTAAGACGCTCTTCCTCTATTGTAATTATTTTGCATTCGTAATTTGGTTATAATTAGTAATGTTTTTTTGTTACAATATGTTTCGTCGATGAATAAATAAAAAGTAATTCTCAGCCCTGTGACCGTACACCAAGATTTTAGCTTTAATTGTGATTCGACGTGCCTTGTGCTGGGAGTCCAGTATTGATTCCAGAGAAGAAGAGAGAGAGAACCAAGAGTGAGTAAAAGTGTAGTGTCGGAGGTTCCACATCTATCCAAAAAATGTGGGTTCCAACCCTGGCTTGTATTAGTAAAGTCCCGCGTGGCAAACACCATCAACTGCAAGCAACACTAGTACTACAGGTCCCATCCTTAACAGCACTCCCGTCCAACGGGTATCTCGATCTTTGATGCCTCCTGTATGGCTATGCTGGACGAGACGCCTGGTGATAGATAACAAATGCTCGGGACGTTCTGAGGGACATCGGGACCAAGAACAACTTTAGTTTTCCACGGAATCATTCCGGAACGGGTGAATACAACCCGACATCATAGTATCAGAAAGATGTGCATTACGGTCCACTGGTAAGTTCCCTAGTCCTAGTTTAGTTGAACGGTAGGCCAGGGAGCCCCTCCCCCCTCCCCCCGGAGAGTCCGGAGAGAACCCCAGTTCACCCACGGAACCAGTAGTCCAGAAAGCCTAGAGAGAGGAACTCCCGGTTCTCCGGCATGAACGGGACTGTAGTTCCCTGATATGAAGAAGGAATTCTCCCAGTCCGGAGAACAGAATTGAGTATTCCAATCATGCTTATTAGATTCCCCATCGGAGAGTCCGGAATCCAGTACCAGACCCGGGCGTAGTACACTTCCAGTCCCATGTTTGGGACGAGTCCGAAACCTAGTACCAGAATGGGAATGGGTCCGGTATCCAGAGTCCTACTCAGTACGGTAAAGCTAAAAGTACGTCCCGAGAATCCCGAACAGAACTGATTCAGTTCACCCTACAGATTGGTACGGCGGAACGCATCCAGTTCACACTACGGGAAGGTACGCCGGAACGAGTCTCAGTCAACCCGCAGGTTTGTACCGTGGATCACTCCGTAGACAGTTACAGCGGAGCAGTGTTTATACTGTCGGAATCGGCTCCTTGGATTGTCCAAGAACAATCCATAGTTTCAGCGGATGCCTTCAAACTTTAACCTACTTAAATTTTACAAAACATAAACCTAACCGTAAACCCCTCGTACTAGTAAAGATTTTCATATATAAAAAGTGCCATAGTAGAAAATTTTAAAGTTTAATTGTGTAAAACCACTGAAAGTTGAGTTTAGAGCAAGTTTCATAAATGGGTAAAAGCATGGACAGGTCACGCCAAAATATGTCGAAATTAGTGAATATTTATTGTACACGTACAACCTAACGGAGGATGCTACGTTGTAGACCTACTTCTCATAACCCCTACCCTAGCTAAGGAAGTCGCTTCTCTTGAGGTTCTCGATTGTACTGACTCGGATCAATTCTCGATACTTCTTTCTTTGAAGGCACCGGTTCGAGGTCCAAAGAACTTACAAAACCAAAAATTGCTATCTCCGTGAAACAACCCGAACATTATGAATTTGTAATATCACTCGAATTGAAAATAAGTAATTCCCCAATTGAATTCATCGACGTGGACCTTTCTGGTAATTTTATATGTTCCGCAATTGTTGTAATCTACAAAGCTCTCAAGTTATTCAAATATCCAAAACTACAAAAAAACGCCCTAAATGGTTTGATAATGATTGCAAAATACTTAATACAAAAAAGATTACACGCTGAGACCTTTACGTAGGAATACTAACAGTGGAAGGATGAAACAACTAGGCAAAGAATACATTGATAACAACAAAAAATACGCACTTATACCTAACTAGAAAAAGTATAACGGATAACCGGCATTTCAGTAGTGTTCAATCCGGAAAACTTCGAATCGGTTAATTCTCCGTACTTCGAATGCTTAAATACCGCCGATCCAATCTTTGACAGGGAATTCAATACTCTAGAGACACACATGGTCATCAAATCACTGAAATCTGGGATACAACTGGTGAAGATCTAATACTGAACAGTGTGCGGAAAATTAGTTCGCCTTTTCTTTTGCTATATTTAACCAATATTTTCCAAATATGTTTTGGGTTCCAGAAAATCCCCCGTTAAATGATGCAGTACGTTAATTTGCATCATTAACTTAAAAGGGTTCAAGAAAAGTCCGCGGAAATTACCGTCCTATCTCTCTACTGAGCAGCACACTCAAACTTTTTACAAAGTTAAGTGGAGTGGATAACCAACCAACATCGTATCCGACTTTCAGGCAGGTTTCCGGAAGCGACACTCATCTCTACTGCACAGATCCAACTCCTCAGAAAAAAAGAATTATATGTTTGCTTCGTTGATGTTTCACAAGCATTTGATACTTCAAACCTCAACCTTTTATGGTTGAGGTTCTTAGAAACAGGTTTGTCTACTAAATTCATCCGTGTATTCAAATATATATACGAGAATGCAGGTGCGAAGATTTGAAATTCTTACGGTTTAATGTAAAGAATACAGATCACGAAAGGACTCCAAAATAATTCTGCAAGTTCCACTCGCTTTTGCCTCTTTATAGAGCAGTTGGTGAACATATTTGATACATGTCTCTTTGCCGGCTTTCGACTCTATTCGCAATCTATACATTTGCTTCTTGATCTAGCTCTCGTTGCACAGTCACGAGAACTCCAACAGAAGATGAATCTCACTGCTAACCTTTTTCACTTACAAGGGTCTCCAAGAATGGGTCGTTCAACCTCCACTCTAAATCGGCTATTGGGAAAGGTATTGCCGCGCAAGGCATTCTATTTTACAAACTAGGTAGGATGAAAACCTTGAAATTTCTCTTAAATTCCATTGTCAGATCAACTATCTTGTACGGCTCAGGGCTGTGGGGATAACAACACACAAACAAAATAGAAAGGATCCAACAGCAATAAATTAAGAGACTCCTTCACTTTCCTTACAGCCCCCCCCCCCCTTCGATATTTTGTTTGTTTAAAGACAGGCTGCTTTTCATTAAACTTTGATATATTCAGGTTAACTGTTTTTCTATGGTTAAAACTTTTCTCAGCTAACGATTCGAGCGTTTCGCTAAATGAGTGTATAGAACGTCGAATAACCTCGTATAGACATCGAATCAAAGAATGCAGCTGGTGTTTGCAGTTGGAAAGTAGGCTGAAATCTATAGATATTCAAGGTTTATATGAATGAGGGTTAGCGAAAAAGTTAAAATATGTCTAGAAATTTCTACTCGCTGAGTACGAAGAATACTTGAGAAAACATGACAATGTCACACTATTCCACACTATCATCAAATAAAATTCTTTGAAATCTCCGAACCATTTCTATTGAAAAAAAAATTCCTTTTTGATGGCGACATGCATACAAGTTCGGCTACATTCCAACTCTGTCTACAATAAAGGGAAATGGTTTAACATGGGACTTTTTGAGAAGAAGCAGTGCAATTACTGTTGAGAACAATTTCTTCCTTCCATGCTATTTCGAAATGCAATGGCACGTCTCACATTCAACTAAACTACGTTCAAAGAATGCCAGATGACGCAATTCAACTTTTCAGGGACGTCAGAAAAGCTGTCACTGATCCATACTTCACATTTTATTTATGACTTATAATTTAAAATATTTTAAAACTTTTTCAGTATTTTAACCACTCATCATTTTATTTTATTTAAAGTTATTTGTGCGCTTAAATTCATTGATAGGGCGATGGCCAACGTCAAATAAACTTATTGATTGATATAAATATTACACGGGTAACGCCAAAATTTATCGAAATAAAAGCAGTACCCAAGTTCAACGTACCAAGTACTGAAAATAAAAAAATCAATATTTCTAATAACCTTGGAAAAGCAGAAATAGACTCGAAAACAACCTAACAACAAAATTTTCAAGACGAAAATTAGCGACAGAACCTGTTCCATTCCAAATACGAACCAGAAGTGGGAAAAGTTTCTCGTCAGTGTCCTCAATAAATTCTGAACAAATGAAAAACCCAAGTGTTCATTCTGAAGAAGAGGATGTTTTTGATCAGACAAATTCCCCAAGTTATCAACACCACTTCACCGTCGATCCCAGTCTTTAGGACTTTGGCGTTGCAGGACAAGGTTAAAGCGGTGGAGAAACGATTGCGATAAAATTACCAGAACAAAAAAATGCCTTATCAGTCCCAAATATAACCCACTGGTCTACACCTCCGGGTTTGTAGTAAATTATCGAGGTGAAAGCAGTATTAACTAACCAGGTCAAATATGTTTTGTAAGGGTTTTTTCCCTTTCGTGAGGTTTTCCACCTTCTTCTGAATACTTAATAGCTAATAGTCATAACTTGGTATGATACTCTCTTCAGCACCTTACATACGAATGTCTAGAGCTTCCACAGTTTCTTTAAGGAGCGTTTTTCTTCACTCAATAAAGCCGAACTCAAATCAAGTCTCCATTAAATAAAATAAATAAACCAATCACCAATTACTAACCATAGACAAAACAATTTACACTTTTAATTTCACTATTTCCTATTTGGTAGTGTACAAAATGACCACTATGAGAATTACGATGAACTGTAAATAACTAGAAGAGAGGAGTTGTGAGTATGGCCTTGTATGATCAGAGTTAAAGAAAAAACCTATTGCGCATGTGCATAAAAACTCTGCGCCCCTAAAAGTCTCTAACAACCCTAACCCTACGGACACCTCGTGAGTAAGCCACAAAGGTGAATGACCTTTTCCACTTTTCGTCACTGTGTCAGACACAAAAGTGAACCCTTACCCCAACACCCGCTGGCATAAACTCTTGCGATCCGACTCTTATTCNTATGAGAATTACGATGAACTGTAACTAACTAGAAGAGAGGAGTTGTGAGTATGGCCTTGTATGATCAGAGTTAAACAAAAAACCTATTGCGCATGTGCATAAAAACTCTGCGCCCCTAAAAGTCCCTAACAACCCTAACCCTACGGACACCTCGTGAGTAAGCCACAAAGGTGAATGACCTTTTCCACTTTTCGTCTCTGTGTGAGACACAAAAGTGAACCCTTACCCCAACACCCGCTGGCATAAACTCTTGCGATCTGACTCTTATTCAAGAAGCTTGGTACGAGTGCGGACGTCGAGTAACCACCATATCGATGGATAGTGCTCCCTTTNATCCGACTCTTATTCAAGAAGCTTGGTACGAGTGCGGACGTCGAGTAACCACCATATCGATGGATAGTGCTCCCGTTTGGTCCGACATATAACCTCCAGAATGCCGGCTTCCACTCTGGCTATTCACTTTTAAATGGTCTAAAAACTCCCAAAAGGCTCTTGGGACCAAATATTATTAATTGAATTGATTAATTAAGTATTTTTACGTAATGTAATAACAAAATTAAACTTAGTTAGAATTAATTATCATGTTAAATTAATAATTAAAGAGTAATTCCCATTACCTAAATTTTCCTACCTTTACGCGCATGCTTTAACTTGAGGTCAATGAACCCAATTTCATTCCTCTTCATACCTTTTCACAACTCAACAAACTTAAGTTCAATGAACCCTATCTTATTCCTTCTCATACCTTTCCACAACTCACAGTATTCTTTAGCAAAAATTTTTAATTGTTTCTGTATTTGTTATTCCAAACTGTAAAAGGAAATTTGCTACTTCGGTAACCTCAACTTTTAATATTTATAAATTATATATAATTTTCATTTGAGAAATAAAAATATATATAGAAATAAAACTTTTTCTTTTGCTGTAGAACTATTTCCTCATTTGTTTACGATTAATTGCTTATTAGTTTCTTATTTTATTTATTGCGTTCACTACCTCTATCGATTGTAAATAAAGTCTCTATCACTCTTTGAATTCACTTTTTGCCTTCATATGGAGATTCAGCTCCGCGTGCGTAGATCCAATCGAACCAAACGGCTCCTGCTGCAGAGTTGGTCTCTTGCCCAATTCCCACTACCCATTCACAAACCGAGGCTTATTTGTAGAAGAACCCCCCCCTCTGGAATTCGGGTAAGTTATACAATAATCGACCGGAAATTTAGCGTAGATTACGGATGTGACATGCATTGTTGGCGGTCAAGTCAAATTTTGCAAAAAATTAAAAATTTGCGCAAAAAAAAATTTTTTTTTTCATTACTGACTTAGCTAATGCTACAAGTCCGGATTCAGGTAAGTGATCCATCAATCGATTGTAAATTTTCTGCAGATAACTAATTTAGCATTTATTTGTGGCGGTAAAGTAAACTTCAAACATCTAACAAACCCATGAAAAAAGTTAAAATTAGAAACTATAAAAACATAGACTTAAACCTGTTAAATGACATTTTAAAGAATTACACATTTATAGATTATGATAAGACAAAAGATGTTGATGAATTATTTTCATGTTTTGTTAAAAAAATTATCTTTCTATGACAGGATTGCTCCTACAAAAATACGTAAATTAATTTCTAAGAATACAGTATTTTTAAAAAGCAATGAACTATGCTATCAAGAAATGCTTGCCTTGTTTCATTATAAACAATGGAGACTGACTATGTGTCCTGTACATAAACTTAAAAATATTGCTATCAAGAAAATAATTAAAAAATGTCTAATTCTGAGTGTAAAAGTCAATTGACACTAAATATAAAAAGAAATGGTATTTGGGATACCCTTAAACATATGTTTAATCTTAACTTTAGAAATAAAGGTTCTAGTAATTTTGAACTTAAGAGGGAAACACCATGGGTGGTCAACCCCGAAATAATCCAAATTAGGCTCTTCTTGTATGATTACCATTATTAATAATATAAATATAAAAATTTTTTGCCATTGGGTCATACGGTCAATGTGACAGGGCTTTCTTCAGTACCTAAAAACTTTTTTTTCGTTACAATAATAAAGATGTTAATGTTAAAAGTGCGTTTGAGAGGCTGTCATAGCAATGAGGTGTAGTTAGCGGGGTGGTTTAAATGAAAGGGTTAAAGTTGGTTAATACAGGGTTCGATTGCTACCTTTTTCATAATTTTTTTTTTCTTATAATTTTCATACTTATGCCGATCATATTCTATAAATTTAAAAACATGCATAACGCAGTGTAGTTAGAGTCTAAAATTTAGAAGATAAGGATTTTCTGAAAATTATAAGTCATTTACTTGCGTATATGGGCTCATACCAAAAAATGAAAAAATGAATACCCTAAATTCCTGGCTACAATTCGCCCTTGCGAATAATTTTTCCTGGTTTACTATTCGACAATTCTTAACACCAAAATTTAAAAAATACAATTCACACCATAGATAACCCACATTTAATATTCGGTTGGAGTAAGGCAGCGGGTCTTGACGCCTACCGCCCAGCAAAAAAATCCCATGCCTACCGCCCATGCTACCGCCCAGCAAAAAATCCCATGCCTACCGCCCAGCAAAAAATCCCATGCCTACCGCCCAACAAAAAATCCCATGCCTACAGCCCAGCAAAAAATCCTATGCAAACATTCATGCCTACCGCGTTACATCCCAATGTAAAATCCCAATGCTACATCCCTGCTTAAGTTATATAAAGCTTTGGCAACCGCAGCCTAAATCTCACCTAGACGTATTCACGCAAACACGGATCGGTAACATGCACAATCGTGATTGAGTTAGTTAAGCGTGATTGCATACCTGTAACGGATATCGCGTTCAGGTATTCAGACCATATTCGCCAGCGGCGTTTGAACGAGCCTTCGGCTCGTTCAACAGCTATCGGAGGCGCGCGAAGCGCGCCGGAGATTGCGCGCCGCCATTTCTTTCGCGTGATAACAAAATACTTGTGGGAGTTCTGTTTCGTCCAGGTGTGTAGATGGGAGGAGACTCGTAACTTCACAGTAGCCAAGCGAGGCTTTAATTTCCAGGGTAAATAAGTATGAGATATAAACTCTCCTGTGAAATAAGGAGACCCATGGTCCAGTGTAGAAATATATTGGCTACTCTACTTTTTGATCCATTTCTCACATAAGATGGCGAGCAGAATCCCGGTTCGAATCTGTCCAACCCCAAAAACTTTTCGAGGTCTTCCAGGATTCTCACTTCTTTAGTTAGTTTATCTCTTTAATTATCAATAATCTTGGGAATGCCGTATTTGTTTAATTAAGGTTAGTTGTACTGATGAGTTAGAGGATACAGTGGACTCTTGATAGTGGGGAGGTCCAGTGTTATTGGGAAGGGGGGTTTTGTGGGAGTTCTGTTTCGTACAGGTGCGTAGATGTGAGGAGACTCGTAATCTGACAGTAGCCTAGCGAGGCTCTAATAGCTAGGATCAATAAGTATGAGATATAAACTCTCCTGTGACATAAGGAGAACCATGGTCCAGTGAAGAAATACACTGGATACTCTACTTTTTGACTCATTTCCCATATACGGATGAGATATTTTATTTATTAACAAACTGCACGTTACACTGGGATGTAGCATTTGATAACCGCTATTTTAGGATTTTTAGGTTATGTTCTTATGATCTTCAGGCATGTGATTTTTTTGCTGGGCGGTAGGCATAGGCGGTAGGCATGGGCGGTAGGCATGAGCGGTAGGCATTTGCTTTTTTGTTGGGCGGTAGGGATGGGATTTTTTGCTGGGCGGTAGGCATGGGCTGTAGGCATGGGATTTTTTTGCTGGGCGGTAGGCATGGGCTGTAGGCATGGGATTTTTTGCTGGGCAGTAGGCGTCAAGACCCGCTGCCTTACTTCAGCCTAATATTCATTTATTCATTTACAATCACTTGACATTTCTCTCATTTAACCCTCAAACCCCTAATATAAATTTAGTATTTCCCCAATGGGTAGATAAGAAAACAGGACACGAACTTCAAGTTTACCTAATCCCTAATCTTGTTATTTATTCTGCTAATTTAGTTTAAAAAATTAATAAGAAATTTTATGAGAGAAAATAATTCAGTGTGAAAATTATAAGATTCCACACACCATGTTAACAAATCAATTGCACAAACACAGGTTTGTTGGATTGTTGACTAATGGAGGGTACCAAAGAATGCTTAATTCTTCCCAATATCCTCCTTGAGTGATACAGTACGGTTGAAAACGAGCTAAGAAGAATTATTCCGGACTAAACATTCCATCAATTAAAAATTGTCAAACTTTTGTAATTTACCTGCGAGGGTTTTGAATCTGGGTCTACTGAAAAATATCCTAATCTTTCAAACTGGTATTGATTGAAGATTTTAGCTGACTCTAGATATGCATCCCCAAGAGCATTCTCAATTTTCAAACTATTCAAATTACAGTCGGAGAGGAACCCATTAGGAACTTCAGCCTTGTCTTCAGGATTTTTATGATTGAATCTATGTTGTTAAAAAGTTCGAAACGATGCATTAGAGAAAACTTGCAGGAATAACTACTGATGTATACGAAATCTTACAAACGCTCATACTGACGAACTTGGATTGGGATTGGTTTTGCGACCCAGTGTATAAATGCTTTAGGTTTTGCAGCCTTGTTGACATCTTCACACCTAGCTCTCAATTCGACGATTGATCCTTTTTCTTCTATTACTTGAGTTACTGTCAACACAAGCCCGGCGTATCGGAGTCCAACTGGCTGATCCAGCGCAAATCGCTTGTAGCCTTTATCAGCTTTCTAAAAATCCGTATAAACAAAATCCATACAAATAAATAAATTTTCAACAAACTATATCTGTTTCCTCACTTCTTTGAAATCATCACGCTCAATATAAATGATCCTCTCAAAGGCAATTTGGTGAGTTGGTGATATTGGTGTTACTGGGAAATCCGGAACTTGGAAAAACGTTGGTTGATCCGGTGATAAATTCTCGATAAATACTCGAATGGGATTTATCACAACCATTGTCCTTGGGGCTTCGGCATTGAGACAGTCACGAACACAAGCCTCTATCATTGCCGGATCAACTGTGATTTGAGCACCAGTTATTCCCATCCTGACACAAAATTCATTTATTGCCTTTGATGGGAATCCACGTCGTCTCAAAGCTGGGAGTGTGAATAGACGAGGATCGTCCCAGTCTGTCAAATAACCATTCCAGATCATTAGTAAAATTGATTAAAAACTTGCACTATTAGGTATTGTTTAAATTTGTAAATCACCGTTGACAATTTTATCATCAATGAGCTTCGCAATCTTTCTCTTAGATACAACGGTGTAGCTAACATTCAGGCGCCCGTACTCCCACTGGACTGGGATATAAGTCTCGACTGCTTCACATAACCAATAGTAAGACGATCGACGGCTTTGAAACTCTTTTGTGCAGAGAGAATGGGTGATGTCTTCAATTGAATCACAGAGACAATGTGTGAAATCATAGGTTGGATAAATGCACCATTTGTTTCCTGATTTAGGGTGGGGAACATATCTTACTCTGTATAGAGATTCAATTTTATCAATTTAAACAATCGTTGCTTTATAAAGTAATCAGAGATTATTAACCTGTAAGCAACAGGGTCTTGCTTTCCTTCTTCGAGAGTAATTTTCATCCTCAAGGTTGCTTCTCCTTCTGCAAACTTTCCACATTTCATGTCCTGAGAAAACAGGCCAGGTCACTAAGGTGTATACTGTAGTAAAATCTGCCAGCAAATTTTATAAGCACCTGAAATAATTGGAAGTTTTCAGGCATTGGTCGCTCTCTCCAAGGAGAAGGGGGAGGGTTAAATCCTTTGATCTCATCTGCTCTTTGGTGGCAAACATAAGCCAATCCTTTCCGAATCAAAACCAACGCCCATTCATACAATTCATCAAAATAATCCGACGCATGAGTTACTTTGTAAGGCTTGTACCCTGAAAATAAAATAACAAATTAAATGGACTAGCTTCAGGCTTCAGGTAATAAAACATAACTTTTTTTTAATACCTAACCATGTGACCATTTCGAAAATACTCTTGAAAAATCTCTCTTCTTCTTTCTCAGGATTCGTATCGTCATATCGTAGGAAACAAATTCCATCGTTCACTTTTGCATAGCCAAAGTTGATGTTAATTGCTTTTGCATGGCCGATGTGTAAAATTCCATTTGGTTCAGGAGGAAATCTTGTCCTTACCTGAGCAAACCAGAAACAAATTAAATTTGTTACATAAACTCAATTAGTTGGTTAGTGTGACATCCTTACCATTTTATTGGTCCTACTCAAATGCTTTTCCAGTAATTTCATTGCAAGTGGAGAAGTTGGGTACCCATCCATTGTAAAATTTTCACCAGGTTTATGAAATGGCAGTTTTCTTAGAAGTATAGCGATTTTTTCGAATGAATCAGTCGGTTCCGCAACACCTAATGGAAACCAATAGAGGAAAGAATAGGGATGCACCGAAGCTTCGATTGGCCGAAGGCTTCGGTTGCCCGAAGACTTCGGCCAAAATTGGGCTGAAGGGCCTCCTTCGGCGTCCGGCCATTGACCGAAGGATTCGGGCGAAGACTTAACTATTTCTCGCGCATTTAACTGATTATGATTTTGGAGAATGATTAGGTCACGTAATTAAAACGTAACAGAAAAGCGTTCCCCGAAGATACGGCGCACGAAAATACGGCACCGAAATTACTGTGCCGAAGATACGGTGCCGGAAATACAGCACCGAAAATATGGCGCCGAAATTACGGCACCGAAATTACGGCGACTAGAAAATACGGCGAATGGAAAATAAGGCACCTGGAAAATACGGCACCTGGAAAATACGGGCCGAAATTATGAAACAGGGAATTTAAACAAAGCGGAAACTTGTTAAAAAAATGTTTAAGCTGTATTACTTACCTTAATAAATAGATAATGCCAAACATCTAAATATAGTTTATAAAATATAATAGGACAACCTCATAATAAGCAATATTTACAAGCAGATGAATTGTAGATAAGCGTCAAAAAAATATTAGCTGAAGGCACTAACACAAAGTTGATATTATTTAGTCGTAGTATATTTATTTCCTATCCTCACAGCCGAGTGTAGTCGATTTTCTATAGAGGTTTCAGGAAAATAGTCGACCACTGGTCATGTGACTAAAGAAAAGTCAGAGTAGTGAGCTCATCTATTGGTGCGGTACGTATTAAATAATAATAAATAATCATTCTCGTGTTCCCAGTCCGGGTTTTCAGTGCACTACTCAATTGGAGAGGGTGTAAGTGTAAAGAGAGCCTGAACACAGCACCGCATTTGTAATATTAAGTGTCCTGATAAGTTCAGAAATTTTGTCATATAAGTTTTTTAAGGCTTACGTCGGTGCAGTTGTTTTATTACTCGCAGATGTATATGTTTTTAGATTGAATCAAATAAGGAATAATACAATAAATTGTGCTGTCATAAACACGTTTATCACGCATCTAGTTTTGAAAGTCATAAATTGGGTGCCATATTTTAGGACGCCTTATTTTCCATGTACCAAATTTTTCAGTTGCCGTATTATCCAGATGCCGTATTTTCCATGCGCTGTATTTTCCAGGCGCCGTACTTTCGGTACCGTAATTTCGGCACCGTATTTTCCGCGCCGTATTTTCGTGCACCGTAATTTCCTGCGCCGTATTTTCATAGAACCACAGAAAAGTAACGTTTTATTGTTTTATTTATTTTTAAAATATCCTTCCTTATTCTAAATCTAATCCCATTTTGTCTTTTTTCCAATTGCATTATTTTTTCTTCCTTAAATCGATTTTTTCTAGAAAGTCAAATTCTGCTATGAATGAGTAGTATTCTCCATGACTCTGAGTCCCAAGATTTTTGTGAGTCGGGAGTCATTTGATGACTGACTCTTTCGCGTTTGGGAGTCAGTCATGACTCTTTTCCAATGTGCGCAAATGAGACAAGCGGACTTATTTTCCTTATTTTCCTAATTTATTTTGGAATTGTATTTGTGAACTCCGAGAAGAGATTCTAGAATGTGTAGGTTTGGGTACTCAATCAGAAGCGAAGTTAGAAGGTGAAATTAATACCTATTTATCTACATCTACAATATTGTTGGGGCGAAAGGAAAACCCATTTGAGTGGTGGAAACTGTATCAGCCTATTTACCCTCAATTGTCATCAAAGGCAAAAAATACTTGTCTGCCCCAGCTAGCACTGTATGCAATGGAAGGCTGTTTTCAGAAAAGGAGACCATTTACGAAACTAAGAGAAATAGACTTATTCCAGAGAACGGCGAAGTACTCACTTTTCTTCACCACAAACTCCATCGCTTAAATTGCGAATATTAAAAGCACTATATTCCATTCATTCTTTTAGAAATTGTTAGGGACAAAATGACATGTATACTTATCCCAAATTCCATGTCAGTTAAATCGTTATTAATAAAGAAAATGAGTTCTTAACTTTGAGACCTTTCGATAGACACCCCACATGCGCAATGAAAAACTCTTCGGACGAAGGTTCGGCCTTCGGCGACCTACCGAAGCCGAAGCTTCGGACTTTGGCCACGAGCCGAATGTGCCCTACGGTGCATCTCTAAAAATAATCTTAAATGAAGTACCATTGATGGTATATCCAGATCCAGGTGCATCAAATTCTGATACAACACTAGTTTTAGATTTTTTTTCAACTTTTGATTCCTTTGATTTATTCTTTCCTTTGTTAGAATTCTTCCCTGACTCCATTGGCTTCAAGTCATCATTTGTTTTTGGACCCAATAAAACTCTTTGTTGAATATCTACTTCATTTTTAATAGCACTTCCATCTGCCCATAACATATTTGGCAGACAACGAATATGTTCCATTAGGCATCCAGTGTTGAATCGGTATCTAGTATTGTTTCGGAAAAAATCAATGTCTAATTAAAAGAATCTTTCTGAGCTAACCTTTTTTCCAATAGTTCTTCTTTGAAGTGACCGATAGCGCCGCTCACAGCCGACTCAATATCTTCTGCAGAAACATTAATTCCAATTCCGCAACATTTTTCAAACTCGTCAGTATTCATTGTCTCATCATTCAGATGTTCAAGCAAATACTTCAATGAAGCTAGAAAATGATTTAAAATTAGTTTTTTTTCTTTCATTGTTATCATCTAAGTCAAAATTAGTACCATTGACTCTAGATTCACTGTCAATCTCGCATTTCATTACGTATCCCATGAGAAGTGGTATAAAGTTCTCTGTGGATGGCTTTAACTTCGACGCTAACAAGATAATGAGTTTTGAAACTTTCGCGTCTTCAGGAACAGCTTTACCTGTTACTTTTGAGCTCTAGTAATCAAGGAATGCAAACAAAATAACATTGTACACGAAGGAAACAGAATTCATATTTACACACCACTTCCAAACATTTCCTTAAATTCTGGCTTAGCGTGACATTCTTGATTGTTTCTGTGGCTTTTGCATCGCTCATTCCAAGTTGCTTGAACAATGACAACACTTCATCCTTCGTACTCATCTTGTGCTAATTTGAACACCTTAAGAAAAAAGTTGAAGAAATCAAACTGCTGTGACCATAATTGTGACTCATCGGTTAGAGTAAACGGTGGAGTAAAGCACCGTCCACTGATTGCAGCAACCCATTGGGTTGAGTTTCCCATTCTGAGCAGGATTTTGTGAGCTTAGGTCCTCATCGCGAAGTTCCGGACTGTCTTGCCGGATATACCACACGTACATTTTGGATCACTGACTCTCAAAAGCTTTACCACTTTGAAAAATTGTGTAGCTTTTTCTTCGCTGTCATCAATATGAATCAATTTGATAAAAGATAAGTTTCGGACGTCAAACGCTGACTGAAAATCTAACATTTTCGCCAGGTTCAACGTTTCTTACATGTAAAAACTATATTTCCTACTGTCCACACTTTTTACTTTCGTTGAATGTAGATGGTGGTCAAGATATAAGGGCATACTGTGTGAGGTCCGGTAACGTATGCACCTCGTCGTGAGGTCTAGAGAACTTATGATAATTTGACTGAAAGTCATATGTAAATTTTGAGTTTTGGAAGCTGCAACTAAACGTTAAGTCCGGACCTCCCGGTGATGCCTGTGCCTCACGGAGAGGTCCGTACTTCATCGGACCACCTCACGATGAGGTCTGGATTACGACGCTACCAGACCTCACACAGTATGTTATATTCTGACCGCTACGTTATCTACAATCAACGAAGGTAATGAGTGCGGAAAGTAGTCACATCTGTGCTAATATAGTATTCAGCGGCGGCGGTGTTTCGTCAAAAAATTTCCGACGGCGACGCCGATACCCCTGTCGATTTTCGATTCAACCCGCGGCGGGTTGAATCAGCGTCATGACATATCTTTGACTAATTAAAGCGTCAATTCTCATTTGTCATAACCTAGGTAAGTATTGATAAAATCTGTTACCTTTGAATTCCACCTCTGATCATACATCAGTGGAAGGAAACACTACAGAACTCTGCTTTCTTTTCTACCGTAATGACCAAAGCCAAAGAACAAAAAAATTCGCTACTGACCGCTGATGCATGCAGTTTACTAACGGAAAAAGGAATATTAAAATTTTTGACAGAGGTATGTAATGGTAACATACAGACCTCTGTATTCTAAAAGACAGGGTTCTGTATGCTACGTCATGCCGACGAACGACAAGTTTGGTTTCTGTGAGGGGCTAATAGAAGTGAAATGTGCTGGGACAAAAAAAGTTTAAAGTAAACAGTATTAAAAGTTGACACTAACAAGTGCCTAACTTTTTGAACGTCAAAACTTTTTTCAATACTTTTAACTATTATTATGCTATTATATACTTCCCTATATATTATACTTCCCTAATGATTTGATGAAATATAAATAATTATTGTTGTTTCAAGCGATCTTATAATTCTATGTATTTTTCGGGATGTATTTTATCACAATTCTCCCCTCATAATTGTGTAAAATCATCATTTCCTGGATTTTGACCTGCGCTATAAAAACATACAGACTTCTGTCTTTTACCATAACATTGCTCTGTATGCTACGTCACTACACTACAGAACTCTGTCTTTTAGCATACAGAGGTCTGTGTGTTATACCGGTTGGGGAAATACGACATGGTTCTTTTTGGAGTTTACTTTTGAACCTCTCATTATTTTGCTTATGATGTAGTAGGGTGCGAAGTTAGCGCCTAGGCGGCATGAAGTTAGCGCCTATCGCCTAGAGGCGTGAAGTTAGCGCCTGGACTGAAAAAGTTGACGATATGCTGACGAAGGATACCTGACCGAGTTTTCCGATAACTCGGTCAGCTATTCTTGGTCAGCATTCTGTCAATTTTTTAGTCAGGGACTCCAAAATAGGCCTCTTCGCTTGTACCATGTACTGTACAAAATGATTTAGAATGTCTTTCTGCATACAAATCCGGATACAAATCGAAAAAAGATGAAGGTGGTAAGTAAAATTGATTATTAGGATATTTTTTTGTAAAAGTCTTAGAATTACATGAGACAAATTGCTACCTTGGAAAATAGCACAAATTCTAAAAAAAAAAAAATTTTTTTTTGGAATCGAATTACCGTGAAGTTATCGCCTAGCACCTATTGCCTAACAAGTATAATCGATTATTCGGATATTTATTTTTAAATTTTAAAATTTCATGAGACAAAGCTTCACGGTAATTCGACTCCAAAAACATTTTTTTCAGAATTTGTGCTTTTCTCCAAAGTAGCAATTTGTCTCATGTTAATTCTAAAACTTTTTCAAAAAAATACTTCAAGCCGCTAGGCGTTAGACGCTAACTTCACGCCCCTAGACGTTAGGCACTAACTTCACGCCGCCTAGGCGCTAACTTCACACAGCCTAGGCGGTAACTTCGCACCCTACTACATCATAAGCATAAGAATGAGAGGTTCAAAAGTAAATTCCAAAAAGAACCATGTCGTATTTCCCCAACCGGTACCATACAGACCTCTGTATGCTAGAAAACAGAGTTCTGTAGTGTTTCCTCCCACTGTACATTCTCCAAAGCAATGGAAGCCAGAGTGTTTGAGGACGTCATAAGCACAGTTTTCTGAATCTAAAACCAAAGTATAGAAATTGTGTGCACTATACACCCAACTCCATTCATAGGCCACAACCCTTTTTCCGAAATTAAAATATTATTCTTAATTTTCGTTAACGTGAAATAGTGTTCCGTATGGCTCTGGCTCGATCTGGCTCACAAAAATTTTTGAGCCAGAGCATGGCTATGGCTTATACAATAATTTTGAGCCAAAGCCATGGCTCATGAGCCAGCTCAACCACATGGCTGAGCTATGGCTCAATGGCTCATTAGCTTTTACAGAAGTCAGTAATGGAAAGTCGTGTTTTTTCACAAAGTTGAATACACTATAAGTAGCATCTCTGCTGCTGGATCTGGAGTGAAGCTGCTAGATTTAGCAGGTCAGACACTATACAGATGTGTTTTTTAACTTCTCTGTATATAGAGATAGGGGCTGGGTTGACCTCCTGCATTTAGAAGCTAAGTTGCTAAATCTAGCAGCTGCTCCTAGATCTAGCGTCTTGGAGCTCCTATGTCTAGCGTCTTGGAGCCCCTATATCTAGCGTCTTGGAGCCCCTATATCTAGCGTCTTGGAGCCCCTATATCTAGCGTCTTGGAGCCCCTATATCTAGCAGCACCAAATTTATATTCAAAAGCTCGAACGTATCTCAATCAATTTGGCTACTATTTTTGAGTAGTGCTTTAACTTTTTAACTAAGTGCCTTTAAGGCTAGCGGTGTTAGTGGTTATATTTTTTTTGTTTTCTAATCTGCCATTAGAAGCATTGAATCCGGATCTCACGATGGACTCCTCCGGGCACAGATGAAACATGGAAAAAATTTCGAACCCGATCCACGAACCGATCCAACAGGAAAAAAGAAATCGAACCCGATCCACGAACTGATCCAAGAATGAAAAAATAAATCGAACCCGAACCGCGAACCGATCCAACATTCTAAAAATCTTTCGATCCCGAACCGCGAACCGATCCACGAATGAAAAAAATTATCGAACCCGAACCCGAACCACGAATCGATCCAACAATGAAAAAAATTATCGAACCCGAACCGCGAACCGATCCAACAATAAAAAATATTTTCGAACTCGATCCACGAACCGATCCAAGAATCCAAAAATAAATCGAACCCGATCCAGGAACCGATCCAAGAATGAAAAAAAATTTCGAACCCGATCCACGAACCGATCCAACATTAAAAAAAAATTTCTAACCCGAGCCACGAACCGATCCAATTATCCAAAAATTAATCGAACCGATCCAATGTTATAACACCCTCCCCCATAAATTTAGGAGTAAGCAATCCACGAATCGAGCCAACAGACAAATCGATCCGAACCAACAAATCGAACCAGGACCACGATTCGAACCAGGAGACAAAAACAAATCGAACCGATCCACCATTTAAAAAATCTTTCGAACCCGATCCACCAACCGATCCAACATTCCAAAAAAATTTCGAACCCGAACCGCGAACCGATCCAAAAATGAATAAAAAATTCGAACCCGATCCAACATTATAAAAACTTTTCGAACCCGAACCGATCCAATAAGGGAAAAAATTATCGAACCCGATCCACGAACCGATCCAACATTTAAATAATCTTTCGAACCCGAACCATGATCCGAACCAACATTTTAATATTCTTTCGAACCCGATCCCCGAACCGATCCAGCTATATTTCTACCGATACCGATCCGATCCGAACCGTGGTTCAATTCCTGGATCGAGTTTCATCTGTGCCTCCGGGCCTCCAAAATTTTTGGACCAAAAATCCTGCCTGGAAAGGAAAACTCAACCACCCATTGTCTTAGTGTTAGGATTTTTTGTTAGGTTACTTAGGTTAGGTTGTTTTCTTCCGAAAGAATGGGGTGATACAATCAGCAGACGGTGCTTATCTCGAAATAGTCGAAGTAAAGCACCGTCCGCTGATTGCATCAGCCAATTGCATCCTACTTGGAAAATCAACTTACCTAAGAAAATATCTTATTACACTAGTCCAATTGGCTGATAACTACTTACTGCTTGTTCGATTGCGAATAAGGTGTTTTTGAATCAGCTTTCGTCCGTTTACTAAATCGTCAAAGTTTCTACACAACCACTGCACCACAGGTGGGCGATTTGGGTACGGCGTAAGTCCGTACCCGTAACTTAACAAAAAATATCTTGCCGTACCGTACCCGTAACCGTAACCTAAAGGTACCCCGTATCTTAAGAAATAAATATTGCCGTACCTTAGCCGTATCCGTACCTTAAGGAAAAAAATTGATGCCGTACCTTGCGCGTATCCATACCTTAAGCAAAAATTTCCTCTCGTATCCTGCCCGTACCCGTACCCTAAAGGTACGACGTGCCCCGTACCCCGTACCTTAATGCAAAGATATGAAAATATTGCAAAAATCGTTGAGACAAGGATGACCAACTGTCATCAGATTATTAATAAATATTTATGTACCCAGTTGTGCTTAGTAATTATTTAAATATTATTATTATATTTAGGATGTTATATTTCACAACCAAACAAATATAAAATATCAAAAAAAATTTTTTGAAAAAGTAGTAGCAGCAGAGGGAAACTTTTCAGGTGAGAGCTTGAGCGGAATTTTGTCGACCTGTGGCGATTTTCTCCATTAAAAATATCTTTAGTGGCTTGTTAGCTACTGTTGCCGCTCTCGCTTTTTATATTCCAGGAGCGATGGTGATTTGCTTAACTGGAGAGAAAGCGCTAGAGCTGTTTCACCGAAGAAATGAGTCTTAAGTCCTGGATTTCGTACACAAGGCTGAGATGTGTTTAAAAATTTGTAGCATTGGGAGCAAAGTTTTAAGCGGTTTAAAATTTAGGGAGCGGGATGTGGCAGCTGCAGCTTGTCATACTCCACCTGTGCTGAGAATGTAATTTGCTAAACCAAGAGAGTGACAAGACATAAGACGCCTCATATGGAACGTGAGGGAGCTTCCAATCCAGTTCCTTTGAATTGTAGATCACTCACCCTCTCCCTCCATTCTCAAAAAATTATCGTCCCCGCTCTTTTACAGAAACAATCGCACATAACAGAAACAAAAATCCGGCCTCCGCTCTTGTTCCTCTGAAAAAAAAATTTGCTCACTATTCCGATCCCGCTTCCTTTAAAACCGGACTTTGATTATTATTAGTAAATGAAAAAAAAAATTAGACAAAAAAATTTATCCAATGTTCAAAATCCCTCTCGTAAAAAATTCTGAAAAAATTAATACAACCCATCCGTCAATTAGGTACGGCGTACCTCCGTACCTTTAGCTTAACATGCCGTACGGTGCCCGTAACCGTAACCTTAAGGTACGGCGTATCTACGTATCCCATACCTTTAGAAATTAAATGATCCGTACCTTACCCGTATCCGTACCTTAAGGAAAAAACTGGGGCAATACCGTAACCGTAACCGTAACTCAGGTACGGGGTACGCCGTAGTAACGACGTACTTACCGTACCCAAAGTTACGCCGTACCTAAATCGCCCACCTGTGCACTGCACTGCCATTTGAAATCATCATCACCCTACAGATGGGCACATCATAAATAAGCCACTAAATTATACAGTGAAGTCCGGTTATATTTTATCCGTAGAGACCGGCAGGATTATTTCACTATAGCCGGAGTTCATTGTATCAATAGTGAACGGACGCTAAAATGCAATAATTTTTCACTATATCGAAACATTTAACTATAAATTCAGCGATGTAGATGCTACTTCGATGTAGAGAATTACTGAGTGATGGAAATTTGTTTAAGCCTCTGAATACGGTTATGTTCTCATGTTGAAATTCCATTTCAAGTACAGTTAACGCTTACACCATCTTCGTAACTGCGTCAAAACTGATTTTGGCAAACGTAGCCTTTTGCTACCTTCAATTTAACTAACACTTGACAAGAATAAATAGTCAATAATTTATCTTTGATTTCTTCTATTGCTCCATCACATTTTCCATTACTCCCAGGTTAGTCTCAATAAATCACTGACTCTTGGAGACATAGACTGAAGTAAGGCAGCGGGTCTTGATGCCTACCGCCCAGCAAAAAGTCCCATGCCTACCGCCCATGCCTACCGCCCAGCAAAAATTCCCATGCCTGAAGATCATAAAAACCTAACTTAAAAATCTTAAAATAGCGGTTGGCAAATGGTACATCCTGATGTTACATCCCAATCCTACATCCCAGTGTAACGTGCAGTTTGTTAATAAATAAAATATTTCATCAGTATATGGGAAATGAGTCAAAAAGTAGAGTACCCAGTGTATTTCTACACTGGACCATGGTACTCCTTATTTCACAGGAGGGTTTATATCTCATACTTATCGACCCTGGGTATTAGAGCCTCGCTTGGCTACTGTCAGATTATGAGTCTCCTCACATCTACACACCTGGACGAAACAGAACTCACACAAAATCCCCTTCCCAATAATACTTGACCTCCACTATCCATTATTAAGAGTCCACTGTATCCTCTAACTCAGTACAACTAACCTTAATTAAACATGCAGCATTCCCAGGATTATTTATAGTTAAAGAGATAAACTAACTAACGGAGTGAGAATCTTGGAAGACCTAGAAAAATTCTTGGGGTTGGAGAGATTCGAACCGGGATTCTGCTTGCCAATTTATGTGGAAAATGAATCAAAAAGTAGAGTGGCCAATATATTTCTACAATGGACCATGGGTCTCCTTATTTCACAGAAGAGTTTATATATCATACTTATTGACCCCGGGTATTAGAGCCTCGCTTGACTACTGTGAGATTACGAGTCTCCTCACATCTACACACCTGGACGAAACAGAACTCCCACAAGTATTTTGTTATCACCTGAAAGAAATGGCGGCGCGCAATCTCCGACGCGCTTCGCGCGCCTCCGATAGCTGTTGGACGAGTCGAAGGCTTGTTCAAACTTCACGGGTAAATATGGTCTGAATACAGTCCAACCAGTGTTTTTGGGACGACTGAAAGTTACTTTTGACCCATGCTATTTGCTGGAGAAAGGGGTGCTCCAAAAATTATTGTCAGTAAGACTCCTTAAAGCAAATTTTTTTAGATGATACTGTTTACATGTTTCAGAAAAATTATGTGAAAGTAGAGAGGAGAATTTTTTTAATCAAGTCTGTGTGACGTCTAGAAAAAAAGTTACGATTTTTTGAAAAATGTAATTTCGGGACATTCGTTTGGGACACCTAACTTCTCATGTACATTGTCCCAAAAGAATGTTCCGAAATTAAAATTTTCAAAAAATCGAACTTTTTTTCTATACTTTAAACTTTAATTTAAACTACAGTGCACGACGTTTATAAGAGCTTCCTTTATAAGAACATTCGGGTTATAAGAGCAGTTTTGCGGGTTTGGTTTGCTTTAATGCATTTAGCATAGGACATTAACGCGTTATAAGAACAACGTATATAAGATCAAAACGGTTATAAGAACTACCTTTTGCTTGGCAATTTTTGAAGCGGGAGTTGGATATAAGAGCAAAAGTCAAATCTCAAACAAAAATAATCTTTTTACATCTTCAATTTCTAAAAGTACCACAACTTGAAATCATTTCAGTTGAAATGTTGTTGTTGTAAAATCTTTAAAAACCTTTAAATAAGAATTTAACAATTGCAATTTTTGACAAAATTGTCGACGATAGTTACAGTTGGTAACTTTATTTAAGATCTATACTATATAGTACAGATTTTTTTTTAAATAAATTTTGAAAAAAAATTTTTTTTGCCATATACTTTTTATAAGAACATCCTGTTCTTATAACCGTTGTAAGAACAAACGGTTATAAGAGCAGCATTTCCAGGCGACGGAGGGTAGCTCTTATAACCGTCGTGCACTGTATATCAGTAACCAAATGCATTCTTGTAATCCTTAGACGTTACCACAAAATCCTAATAGAAAACGTATTTGCTATACAATTTTGGAAATTTTCAATTTCAAAAAAGATTACTTTTCAGAAAAAGTACTAACAGTTTCAGATAAAGCATTCAAAAGTAGAATACGAAGTGGAAATATTAAGTTTAATAATAATAATAATAATAATTAAATATTTTGGCTATTCTTTTGACTCAGATGCGATCATTGCGGCATCAAAAAAATAACCCGACGGAATATTGCTTCTACTGCCTGTTAGGTTCTGGTCTTTACTATAATCAGCAAGGACGCCGTTTCTATTCATTTGCATAATCGCAGCGAAGCAACACTAATTGGTGATACTTAGGATCTTCACGATTTATGAAAAATGAAGCCGATCAACGCAATGTTAATTCGCATAATAACGCATAGTCTAAACGTAAACGCATAATTTATTTTGCGTCCCACTTTTGCAGGTTTTACTACATTTTGTACCATCGTAAGATTACATTGTTGTTCGCAAGGTTGCTATGAGGAATAATCCAAAAGTCCTCTAAGAGGTTAGCCCATAACTATTATTTTTAGCAAAATTATCAATTCTACGAAAATAACAAACCTTCGCTTTTGTAAACAAATTTTATTTTATATTTTACTTTTGAATTTTAAATTATTAACAGTTTCAAAAATATAATTAGGAAAATGTCGACCTGCATTATTAAATCTTGTCGAAATAATTTTGAGTGTTAATTAAAATACACTAATAAAAATTTAATCAGTGAAATTAATATTGAAATTTAAAAATTATGTCATAGTAACATAGTTTGAAATTATACTGGCTGACGAAGCGTCAGCCATGAAAAAAAATTTAAATTCAAATAAAATAATAGTTATGGGCTAACCTCTTAGAGGATTTTTGTATTTTATTCCTCATAACAACCTTGGTTGTTCGAATACCAATAATTTGATGTTTTTTATTTATCGAACATATTTAACCAATTTTATTTAAAATTATTTGCTAAATCTTCTAAATAAATATCTGGGTACGTTTCTTTGTCGGGGATACTAAGTATTTGAAATTCATGGCTCTAATTCGACTAGTTTTCGATAAAGTAACGTCCGTGGTGCTCATAAATGCGCACACAAATTCTTTTCAAGATATTGATGTGCATCAGAAGGTCAATATAAGCATTTTAGTCACTGCGCATAATATCGCATAATTTTTTTTGTAAATGCCGCATAATATTTTGAAATTTTACGCATAAAATGGGCGTCCTTGAAACCGTGGAGCGACTGGGCAGAGCTTGGATTTCTAATTCAGCTCACCCCCATTTGTTCAATTGACATAAAAAAATTTGTTTTATTTTTGTTTTAATTTTTATTGGGGCTTAATTGCGCATCTTTAAGCAATAGCCCAGAAAGTTTGCATGTTTTAGAAAATGCCATTGAGAATTTTAATACAATTTTCTGATGTTGGTTTTCATATTTCTTAATGTCGTCACATTATACTTTCCAGCGGCTATATTATACAAAGAGTTTGGTAATTCCGTGTAACTAACTTTTTTGTACTTCAAAACATTTTTGTGTACTTTTGTGTAACAATGGTTCAGATAATAAGTATATTATCTTAGTTTAAACAGTAAAATACAAAAATTTAAGTTTGCAATTGTATGAGAGGATTGAGGGTAACACCAAAAATGCAGGAGATAGGGAACATCCATTAATTTCGTGCACATTTAGCTGGTTTACACAAGCTTAATTACATTAAATTTGTTACAAATAATAAATTATCAAATGTTTAGAAAAAAATTAGCTAAATTATAGGTGATTTAATTAAATACCATGGAGATTACCAACTCCCGCTACATGAATATCAAACTACCGGGCGGAATTCAAAACATAAAAATGTATTAATTCGATGTTATGAACGCATTTGTACATAGCTGCCATCGTACACATGCATTCATTCGCAATAATTACCGCTATGCCAATATCAAATCACCGGGATTGAAATTACAAACCTCAAACATTTTCTATTTTAATGATATGAATACATTGGTACATAGAAGCTATCAAACATAAACATTTACCTTATAATTTATTACCGCTATACCAATATTGAATTACCGGGAGCGGAATTACAAATTTCCAACAGGTTATTCTAATGTTTTGAATGTGATAATTACTAGCTGCCATCAAACTTAATCACGCTTTACTGAAATTATGTACAAATGCATTATAATAGCAAATTTTGAAAAGATATAATTTTGCTCCGGCTAATTCCATAGTGCATAATAATTTCAAAGAAGTTTGTTTATGTTTGATGCAGCTACGTACCAATGCATTCAGAATAATAGATTAGCAAATTTTGGAGGTTTGTGATTTCGATGCCGGTCATTCGGTATTGGCATAGCAGTAATCATTTCAAAGAGGTATGATTATTTTTGATGGCAGCAACATATTCATAAAATTAAAATAGTAAATTTTGAAAATATGATTCTGCTCCCGTTAATTCTATATTAGCATAGCTCATTTCATATCATTTCATTTTAAAGAAATATTTGTTTGATGGTAGCTATGTACCATTGTGTTCATAATATTAGAATAGAAAATTCTGGATGTTTGTAATTCCGATCCCGGTATCGCGATATTGGCATAGCGGTAATAATTTTAAAGAAGTATGATTATTTTGGTTGGGAGCTATGGATCAACAAGTTCATAACATCAGAATAACAAAGTTTGGAGGTTTGTAATTCCGATCTCGATAATTTTATATTGTCATAGCGGTAATTATTTCAAAGAAGTGTTTACGTTGAATGAAAGCTCGTACAAATGCATTCGTAACATTATACTAACAAATTTTTGATGTTTGTAATTCCGATTGTGGTAATTCGATATTGGCATAGCGGTAATAATATCAAAGAAATGTTTGTTTGATGACAGCAATGTACTAATACTTGTCTATGTAGCAATCTGAGTGTGTTGATCAAAGAGAAAATTAGCACTTGGTATAGGGGCGGATTGGTCAAAAATATTTCCGTGCTGACGTAATAGAATGGACACTTGTAAGATTGGGGATTGGGAGTAGTGAAGGGAGAATTAGGGGACAAATTAATTAATTAGGGAATGTTGGGTAGGGTCGGGGAAGTGACAGGGTAAGGGTTGGGAATGGTTTGGGTTTTGGTGATAAATTGGGAAAATGCTTAAATTAAGGGAAGACAGAGGGAAAGGGTGGTCAGAGGTCAAATTCTCACCTCACCAAAAGGGTTCAGGGTACTAGGGTACTTAATTGTTTTCCGGATTGGCGTAAGCCAATCCAGAAGTCCAGAAACGAATCACCAAAAATTATTGGAAACTTATTCATTTTGGAGAATACCCGAATTCGGGTATTCTCCCAAATGAAAAGTTTTCCAAAATTTCTGACTTAATTTAGTACCCAAACATACTTTTTTACATCCAAATTGGTGAAGTTGAGTTTCAACCCCGGAGAATTTTTTAATACCCAGATTCGGGTTTTCTCCAAAATAAATAATTTTCCAAAATTCCTCACTTCTTTTAGTGCCCAATCATAATTTTTTCCATCCTAATTGGTGAAGTTTAGTTTCTAACCTGCAGAATTTTATAAATACCCGAATTCGAGTGTTTGCCTAATGTATTTACCAAATTAAATTTTTTTTTCCAAAATAGCTGTTGTGAGACAAAAAGTAGAGTAGTCTGTGTATTTCTACACTGGACCATGGGTCTCCTTATCTCAAAGGAGAGTTTTTAACTCATACTTGTCATTATCTCTGGGGACTAAAGCCTCGCTTGGCTACTGTTAGAGTACGAGTCTTCTCACATCTAACCACCGGGCGATACAGAATCCTCTCCACAGAACCCCCCTTCTCAATAACACTGGTCCCCAGTGTTCATTCTCAAGAGCCTACTGTATCCTCTAACCCAGTACACCTAAACTTAATTTTCTACGGATTCGGCAAATGGCGGAAATTCAAACGCCCAGATTATTAATAACTAAAGAGATAACCTAACTAACGGGGTGAGAACCCTGGAAAACTTTGAAAAAGTCTCGGGGTTAGGGAGACTCGAACCGGGATTCTGCTCGCCATCTTATGTGGGAAATGAGTCAAAAAGTAGAGTAGCCGGTGTATTTCTACACTGGACCATGGGTCTCCTTATCTCACAGGAGAATTTTAACTCATACTTGTCATTATCTCTGGGGATTAAAGCCTCGCTTGGCTACTGTTAGAGTACGAGTCTCCTCACATCTAACCACCGGGCGATACATAATCCTCTCCACACTGTCAAAATGTATCATCCTTTAGTAATTATTTCCATTTCAATTGGTGAACCTTACTTAGTAACCCGGATTTTGATAACACCCGGGTCCGGGTATTTCCTAAATTAACAAATTTTTCAAAAATCCTGATCAAATTTTGACAACCTATACTTTTTTTAATTCCCGAAAAAAGCAAAAAATAAAATATGTTTCACTTCACTGAAGGTCAAAGTTATTATTTTGAGTTTACACTATACTATTACTCTACCTTTCGAAAGAGAGGAAAATGGCCGATATGATTTCGGCTAGTAATGTAACGTGATCGTGAAAGCTTATTTTCTTAAAGACTCACCAGCAGTCGCAGATGTATCCCAACCGCGAGTATGCTAAACTTAGATGGGCATACTAAGATAACTTTCGCATCCCATTTTTGGAAAAATTTAGTGTTCTCCATGACTCTAACTCTGACTCTCATGACTCTGACTCTTAGGGTTTTTGGCAGTCGGGGGTCATTTGATGAC
Source organism: Holacanthella duospinosa (assembly GCA_002738285.1). NCBI lineage: Eukaryota > Metazoa > Arthropoda > Collembola > Poduromorpha > Neanuridae > Holacanthella > Holacanthella duospinosa. Next base: position 359,671 of record NIPM01000141.1, on the reverse strand, counting down.
TCTGACCCCAAAGGTTTTGGGAGTCAGAGTCATGACTGTGGGAGTCAACTCCCAAACTTGGGAGTCATGACTCTTTTGAAACATGCGCACATGGGCATATGGTACAATTTTTTTTTTACTTTTTTTTCTCACCTTTTTTAATCACTTAACGCAAGTTTCCTTCACAAAAAACAATTGAAAAATAAACTTTCATCAGGTTACAACATGTCGTAAATTTTTTTTAAATTACAAATTTTTTTCATGAATGTTGGTCGGCATCCAGACCCAAGGAATGGCAACGGAGCTGCAAACAAAATTTACATCCAAATATTATTTTGATAGTTATTTTTACAAAGAAATATTTAAAAAAACGAACTGAAAACAAAGAATTATTTATTTAACCTGATGAAAGTGGCTAATTTAGTTCCTTGTTGTCAAGAAAACTTGACTAAACGTATAAAAAAATTTTAGTTTCAGATTTTCTTACGCTATTTTCCATTTTTGTGTTATGTGACCTCGGAGTCGAGAGTCATGGCTCTGACTCTGACTCAGTCGACTCGCAAAATTCAAGGAGTCAGAGTCATACTCCGAGAGTGGACTCCTAACATTTAGAGAGTCAGAGTCATGACTCCCATGGTCAATGACTCTGACTCCGGCCAAACTGGGAGTCATGGAGAACACTAGAAAAATTATACCAAAGTTTCTCATTGCGAAATTAAATGAAAGATATGTCAATCGATCGTAAGTCTTTTCTAGATTAAGGATATAACACCTATTATTAGTTCACAACACGAGTTTTTCAAAAAATTTGAGAATTTCACTGAATTTTTTTTTTAATTTTACAATAAATCTCGAAATAACCCACTGAATTTTGACTAGAAGTATTTCAATTGAAGTAGTTCACGTCTAATACGAATCTGGCAACCATTTGTGGCGGTAAAGTCAAATTCTCCAAAAATAATTCTATAGATTTGCCAAATTTTTGTTGAAAAATTTGGCTTTAACGTCAATAATGCATGTCAGATTTGTAATTTGCCTCCAATTGCTGATTGAGTGACGTACCACATGAACTAATCTATTGGGTCATTTTGACATTATTGCAATTTAAATTCTTGTAACTTAATTTTGAAACTCGTCTATACTTTACTGCAGCGTCTCATAGTTAAGTTACAGAAACTTGAAATTCAATAAATCATAAATTTTGACCCTGATGAGACCTATCTCTACTAGTTTATGTTAATTAGTGCTTTGCTCTGTGTATTATCGTTTGACCTTTATCTGCATTCACCTTTTACTAATCTGATTAATGTATAATTAGACTGACCTGTTGTAGCCAACGAACATAATTAAACAGACTCAACTTTTGAGGTTTCCTTTGTCGAAGCATATAAATATCCCTACTGTACTCTACCGACAGTGTGATTTTGAGATTTCGAGCTCAGTACTTGTCTAAAATAAAGAAACCATACACGCTAGTAACGACAGCTTGAATTTATTTACTGTCACAAAAGGACACGGCCATTCATTTTGGTCCTTCGAGCCGGATACACTGATCCAACTTTTAGTGGAATTCCAATTCTCAACAGTAAGTATATTGTATAGCCTTCAAATGGCACCAACAACAAAAGACATAGCTGAATAGGACAAAGAGGCGCAAAAGACGCTGCTCCTGTTCCTTCAGAACGAAATCGATCAACACGCCTACACACCATTCACGTTCTCAGGTGATATAAAACAGTGGCTATCATTTCGCGACTTGTATCTCGTCTCTATGGACAAAAACATGACACTCCGAAGCGCAAAAGTTGAGTTACCTGCAGTCAATGATGCTGCAAGGCTCAACGACTATCATACTCACTGATGCTAACTACAAGGTCCCTTTAGACTTCCTCAGAAATAGGTACGAGAACAAATGGGAGTTACGCCCGTTGTAACGCTAACGTGTCCTTCCTCCGAATGATTCTTCTGAAGATGCTTAAAATTTCAATTTATACCTAACGTCACCTCTATTGTTGTTATACATTTATGGTTGCTCGAGTGAAGCGTCGAGTGATATTTCACCAGAGTTGGGTGATTAATAAGTTTTCCAATCGCATTAGGGATTGCAGATTGAGTTTTCTCAAAACCCAGGATTGGGATTACGGATTAGGGATTAACCGAAGTAGACGAGACGGATTAAGATTAAGATTTAACTTTTCCAAAAGCCTTAGCAGGATTAAAGATTGCGGTTTACTTAATTCTTAATCCCTAATCCCAACATAAATTAATTTTTACCTACCTTAGAAATTTAATTCACAAGTAGTTAATAGAAATTCAAAATTAATTTTCACTCTAAAATGGCTATGATTGTAAACTATAAGTTAATTTTCAGAACAATTATTTGGTTGAAAACTTCATCGGTGAGTTGACATTTTCTTGGTGAGAGACTCTCCATAGCTGAATGCACGTTCAATAGGTGCAGATGAGGGTAATGACGTGTTGTACCAATAGAATAATTTGCGAATTGCTGGAAATCGGTGAAGTGAGTTCAAATCCTGAGACGGGTCTTGGAAATATTTAGATTTACTCTTTAGATTTGAGAACAGAAGTCCTATGCTGTTGACTTTTATTGAAAAAATATAAAGAATTGCTCACAGATGTCGCACTTCTAATCCGGAATTCTAATCCCAACCCAATCCCGTCGGGATTGGTTTGGTTAGTCTCCGAATGGGATTAGACATTAGGGATTGACTTTATCTTGTCAAACACTTTGGATTAGAAATTGGGAATTAGAATTTGTAAAATTATTTTACTCAGATTGAGGATTGGGGATTACTAATCCCTAATCTGGATTACCTAATCCTCAATCCCTAATCTGGATTATCCCAACTCTGTATTTCACTTTAAAGAATCAATTCACAGTTGCCGTAACGCCTCACTTCCTCCGTCACTTTCTCTAACTTAAACAAAGTTGATAGCCAACCAACTTTACGACGGCGCAAGGATTATTTAGAGCTGCTCTAAAGAAAACTTTAACAATTAGGTTAGTGTTAGAATAAGTCTGCGCTGTGATCAAACAACCTCTAAATGCGCTAAGAGTTACGGTTGAAGTTATGGTAATGCGAAGAGTGACGGGAGAGTTATGCTTTATCTAAACTTTCCCTACCCATGCCGTACCGTTCCCTTGACGCTCTCCATGACTTTTCCCAAACACTATCCATTGCCACACAAACTTTCTTTAAACAAGTTGAGATAAAAAATTCTTTCCTTTTCCCTTAATGAAATCTCCAGTTTTCCTCAAGGGCAGTTGGTATCGAGTTGATAATTTGAACTAAGAAATGCTTTCATTGAAGAAGAAAAGGGAGTTGTTCCTACGTATAATGTCTATTAAACGGTATCCGAGAAAATTACCAGACGAAGCGCGGTTTTTACATAAGGAAAATATTTGAGCAAAGGACCGAGTGAGGCAAAATTAGGTTGGTCAGTGAACTTAGGGACGATGACCTTTTTTATTATTTCCGATATTTCAAGAAAAATAACATCTCCATTTAGAGTGGCGCGATATCCACGGCTTCTCATGAGCTTACGAACTAAAACGCTAGGTTGTCCATCGGCTGCGAGTAATCTCAGGAGTTCTAAATGTGATTGTTGAGCTTTACAAGTTTTGTAAAGCTCATTCTGTTTGTATTCGAGAGTGATAATTTGTAGAAACTATCTGGTAGAGGTAGATAAGCTTTGCATTAATTTGAGATGCTGGTATTATACTAGGAGGAACTGGTTTTTCTATTGAAAAAAATGCTTCCAAAAATTCTGCAATGGTGGCATTAGAATTCTCCCGTTTATAACGGAACAGATTCGACACGTTTGCGTGTTTAGAAAGTTGTTACAATCTTGTTATTGATAGAGTGATTAAATTGTGAGAATATAATACCTTGAGCACTACTACCTATTTCTAAGCCACGAAGTCTTTTAATATAAATTTTAGTAATTGCCATTTCTAGAGTTGGGTAAGAAATTCTACAGCTTTGGCCAAGTTATTCCGGGCTGTAGAAAGTCGCTTTCTGCAAAAGAGATTTAAGAAATCAAATAACGTGAAATTCAAAAGTTGGAAGGAGTCCAGTTGGCCTGTGGTTGAAGAACAACAAGCAAAATTGAATTTAAAAATTATTATTATAAGTTATTATAAATTATTAAAAAATTATTTTAATAATTATTATTAATTTTATTTATTTGTAATAAATAATAATTATTAATAATATATTTATATAAATACATTATAAATATATTATAAATATAATATTAATAATATAATAAATATTGTATAATAACTAAGTTAGAGATAAAACGAAAGTATTTTACACTTTCGCCATTTTGAATGACCTAGTGAGCTACTCCATTCTGGGTTGTGGGTTGGTGGTGGTAGTGGGAATGGGGGAAGATGGCGTGAGAGTTGGCGGTGGAAAAGGTGAGAGATAAAAAACTGCAACAGTTAATTTCTAGTGATTGTGGAGATGACGAGGATAGGGTGTGAGTATCTCTCGTCTCATTTCTTATTTAGCGGGTCTAAGACTAATATATATTTTATTTATGCTTGTTTATTTATTATATATCTTATCTTATTTATTTAGTATAAACCAAATATAGGGTAAAAGTATTTTGGATTTGTAGGTAACCTTTTCCCTTTCGTTGACTCTTTTATCATCGAGATTAAAAGGACCTGAAAAAACCAAGAATACTTCATTTCCGAAATTAAATCTTTTTCAAGTTTGGAAAGTGAGGTTAAACAATGTTGCAAGTCAATAGCTTTGGCTTTTGAGAAGCAGTTGTTTAGACTTTATTTTCGTCCCTACATTTCATTTGTAATAGTGGACGAGACAACTGCATCTCTAAATTTTAAATCAGTTCGTTTTGGAAGAAGCCGGATGGACAAAATTTACACAATTAAGTGAACGAATATTGGATATTTTTTGAAAATTATGATTTTGTAGAGTTTCTGGCTCGTTGAAATAGCTTTTGTGAACGGAAAAAGTCGGGGAAAACTTACACTTGAGAAATTTTACGCATGCAAGGTAAGCAAAATTTTATTTTTCAATATCTTATAATACAATAATCACATCCATGTGGTCATTTGCAAATACATACAATGCAATGGATGACAATACTCAGCGTGGTTATAAGGTTACACCTCTGCGCCGCCCACCCACTACCCTCACGCTGCTCATTCATATTTGTCAAATCTATACGACTGTGGCAAGGAGACACTGGTTAATTTCTGATGACTCCTGTAGTGCTTCTGATGCTCCTGGGGAGATGGTCCGAGGTATGTCCTGGAAGGTTGCGAGATGGTGCGGGGTTTGTCCTGGAGAGTTGGGAGATGTTCCGGGGTTTGTCCTGGAGAATGAGGAGAGCGTCCGGAGTTTGTCCTGGAGTGGGTAAATGGTCCGGCGTTTGTCCTTGAAAGTTAGGAGAGCTTCCGGGGTTTGTCCTGGAGAGTGGGGAAATGGTCCGGCGTTTGTCCTGGAGAGTGAAGAGAGCGTCTGGGGTTTGTCCTGGAGAGTGGGAAATGATCCGGGGTTTGTCATGAAGAGTGAGGAGAGCGTCTGGGGTTTGTCCTGGAGAATTGAGAGATGGTCCGGGGTTACAAATTTATAAGTCAAGTTTAGTTTCAAAAGTTTTTTGAGCAGAATTGTGTGGGAAGGGGTCGAAACGAGTCCGATTAGGGAAATAAAAGACAAATTGGAACGAGTCAGGATGTGGCGAAATCATCAAAATTGAGAGGGATGAGGAGAGAAGGGTTAAAACGATTCCGAATAGGGAAAATTGGAAAAGATTGAGTGAGACGGGGAGGAAAGGGTCGAAACGATTCCGAATGGAAAAAAGTAAAAAAAATTTGAGCTGGATTGTGTGGGAAGGTGCGAAACGAGTCAGAATGGGGAGAAATGGAGAAAATTGAGCGGGACGGGGAGGTAAGTGTTGAAACGAGTCCTAATGGCGAAAAATGGAGATAATTGAGGTGGATTGTGTAGGAAGGGTCGGATCGAGTCCGAATGAAGGAAAATGGATAAAATTGAGCGGGAAGAGGAGGGAAAGGTCGAAACGAGGCCGAATGGGAATAAATGAAGAAATTGAGTAGCATGAGGTCCGAATGGGAAACAGAGAAAATTGATTGGGGTGGGAGCGGGAAAGCTAGGATCAACTTCTAATGGGGAAAAATGGACGGAAAGTTGGGAACGAGTCCAAATTGAAAAATTGTTGAAAATTTTATGTATATTTGTAATTTTTTATATATAGCTTATATATAATAAATATTTTTTCCAATGCCTAGCTTTAAGCATAGTTTTCATTCAGTTGACCAAAATAAATTTAGAATAAACATAATGATTGCATTCAGTAGTTGAACGAGTGAAAATTATTATTTTCCAAAGGTTTCACCGATGATCTTCTCGGTGGTATCTCCAGCAAACGTTGCATGATGACGAAGAAATTCCGGGAGTTTCAATGCCGACGCTAGAAACGATTTGTCTTCATTTGTTTCACCCAGTGTAAAGTGGACGATGTCGTAGATGTCGCCATCCAGATTTTGTATTTTTTTGCTAGGTCTTTAATGTTTGAAAATGGGAGTTTCAGCAGGTGTTTGGTTGGAATAAATACATTTGCCATATCGGGACAGTTGTCCAGATGCATTTTTGTTAAAATCTTAAGGTGAACCGGAAATCTACTTGTCGGGATTCTCTCAAGGTAGTGATGCAGTAGCATGTGCCTGTTCCGTCCACTTTGTTGATTAAATCCTCTAGGGTTTCCACGCAACCAATGAAATTATGCTACTGTATGAAATAAAGTTGTGTTTTTGGTAAAAGTTCGCCAGGAAATTTTCTTAATACCGTTCTTTTTTTGAAAATTTTTAATGTGTTCGCAGGGAAGGTAACCACAGATAACTTCCCATACTGGGTCTATCCCATACAAGCTTCAATAAATTTTGTTTCCTGTTTTAATATAAAAATTACTGGATTACTAAATTGTTATAGCTGGTTTCAATAAGAAGCAGAATAATTTCATTCTACTCAATATATGTTTTTCTGTTCCAATATTTGGAAAAATAAAATAAAATTCTTACTATCTGGATTCATTATAGTAGATGCAATGTGTTTAGATGACAAACTGCTAACTTTTAATTTACTTAAAGCTAACAAGAACTTATTTCGAGAATAACTTTTAACACAAACAAATTCTTTTGTATTTAGAGTTGAACTGACCTACAATTTACACATTTCAGTTTTTTACTCTCGACCATGTAAAAGTTTTGTGATAAACATTCATGTAGCCTTTATCCATAGCCATGACAAAAAAAAATAAAACGCGAAAAGTCAAACCACTTTTATCATTGTCACGGTAGTTAACTGCCAGAACCCTAAACTCATTCAAAACTACTCTAAACTCATTCCGGACTTCTAGTCAAAGATTACATATTAAAAATTTTTTAGAATTTTCTATTTTTATTATATTTATACAGTGTGTTCGAATAAGAAAGCGAAAATTTGGCACTAGAGTTTTTAAAAATTCCACAAATTAGAGTCTTGTGACACTTTTTAAGTTAAGAAGAGTTAACAAAACTTTGGTAGAAACGATTTTCAGAAACTTGAGCAGTTCATAATGTATGAAAAATTTTGACATACACTTAATTTTTTATTTTCCGCGAAATCATTTTTCAAAAATTTCGCCTTCTTATTTGAACGCACTGTAGTACTCACCATGTTAAACGCTAATAATTATTTGTCGAACAAAAGCAAATTGTATCAATATATACAAGACAGCTTGTTATATGTCCATCCTTCGTGCAATTTCCTTTAATCTTTTTTCTTCTTGGTTCCATTCGGCAAAGTATTTTCCTTTTTGATAAGTCACAATTTGGGAATTGAAAGCCTTATTTAAGGCTAAATTTCCAATCCCAGGATCACGAAACAACGCTTCATATATTAGCGATGAAGAAAGTTTATAATAGAGAGAATCCCTTCTATTTTCATCCGAAAGGCCGATGCAGGCCCTTTGTTAAGTGCATCCCTAGTCAAAACATGTATATAATAGGGTGAAGTGAAATTGTTTGGGTTGACCTTACTGTGACCGTACAGTGACTTCAAATGCATTTATTAAGGGCATATTGAATTTTGTCCAACTCCTTCGACTAATTGAGTCATATTGTGTGAATGGACACATTGGAATAGGGATATCGTCTCTGAGCAGATATCTAAACGAGATCTAATCATTCGTTGGTTTACTGCCTCATAGAATCATAAATCTGACTCTTTTTAATTACATTGGACCCAAGTATTTGTCCAACTTTATGAACACAACTGTAGCTCTTCCATCCTCCCCTAATGGGCCAGAAATACATAAATCTACAACAACCCAACTTGCCTGGAAACTTCCACGGATGTTGTCACCTACCACATGTTCTGGTAAAATATATAACTATTTAATACCAAATTGGATTTTGTGGATCAATTCATTTAATTTCATACAATTTTTTTTTGAGTTGAGTGGGAGTGACTCAGAGGATGATTCATCTGAAATAAGAATGCTGATGTTGCTGGAAGGCAAACTTAAAGTGACATCAGCTTCACTAAGCCAGCAGCAAGAAGAGGGTGCCACGCTGAATCAATTCTCATATATGAAGAAAGCTTTTATCGAAGATATGAACATTTTTGGAAAACTTACCGAAATCAAGAAACGTTTTATTCTGGACCATATAAACAAGGTACAACTTATGATAAAGAAATGCCAACCATTTGAGACATAACTATCTTATTTGTATCCGTAGGTTGCCAAACTTTACATCAAACGAGCAACTTTGCTCATTCTAACCCGTCGATTCTACAGATTCTGTCTTCAGATATCGAAGAAATCCGTGGCTATTTGGATGATGCGATAATTAAAATCAATGAGCGCACCAAGCAACTCAAACCAATCATCAAACCGGATGTCGTCACCAACTACATTCCAGACAAGCCAATTGATCAAGAATTCTGGACTCATGATTCCTGTTTCTTTACAGAGTCTGGAAACTTTCGATGCAGGATGATTTGGAACCTTGGTAACGTGTATAGCTTCTATTTCAATTTAGTGAAAAAAAGAAAGGTTTATGAAACTGAAAAGAGAGGGGAAAAGCACTACACTAGGCCAAAGGTAATATACAAACATTTATTATAAAATTAATACTTGATGTGAAATTAGGACGCCTATGCTAAAATGTTGAAGAATCTTTAGATCCGTTTAGTGAAAATCGAAGTTGAACAATTCGTCGGCTGCTTGGACGAAATTAGAACAATGGTTTCAAATGAAAAGGTCATCCAGACATATATTAAAAAAATCAAATAGAATAAAGTAGATTTCGGATAAGTAGTATAGTCGTTTGTTTATTTTTCAAAATTGTTTCTTTTTCAAAAGACTGCATTCCTCTCTAAAGTTGTACATTGAATTCTTTCTCATATTTTTGATTAAGTTTTCTACTAGAGATTATTATATCGTTTGGAACAAATATTTCTTTCACTTTTTGAAATCCAGCCACTCCAGGTTTCAGTTCTGTTTCGATAGCACCCACCTCAGGTGCGACTCATATTTGGGCAAATTATGGATAAGTGATTGGGTGGATGAAGGAATGGTTTTGTGTTTTTAACTGAATAGTCCGTCGAGTCTTACTCTGGGTTTACAAGTTAATAGTTAATTAATTTAAAAAATAATTATTGATAAAACAACTTCCGGACTAAAGTAACTACTTTATTAAATGTACAGAAATTAACATAAGGTTTGATTAACTTACTAAAGCTGACCCACACTAAAAATTAGTCAATCATAGCAGTAGTTATTTATATTGTCAGTTTGTAGTTGGGCTAAATGAAATTAAACAATACCCACTTCTAATACCCACATATTCTCAGTAGTGTACTCCAAAACTCTAATTCTGACTCTTGACTCCAAGGAATCTTGAGAGTCAGGAGTCATTTAGTGACCTATATACCAGTATTTGGCACAAAAATCAACCGTCTCAGTCCCGTCTTTAGTTAAAAACTTTTTATCCAGTCTTATAATAAAAGGCCTCCCCTTCCCGTCCCCGTCTTTTCAGAAAAAAATACTTCCCCGTCTCGTCCCGTCCCCGTCCTTCCTTAAAAAAAATTAATACCTTCCAGTCCCCGTTATATTTGTGCAAGGATGTTTATTTTATTGAAAATTAGCTTTAAAGTAAATTACATTTTGATTTGTAACCCAGAATAAGAGTCGACTGAATATTTAATAGCGTTCTCCATGACTCTGACTCAGGATTTTTTGGAGTCAGGAGTCATTTAATATGACTCCGTGTTTGAGAGTCAGATTCATGACTCTTTTCAAGCATGCACAAATTAACATATCTGACTTATTTTTACTCATCTACTTTCACTATTAAATGAATAGATAAATTTTGTTTTGGATTTTCCTACCCGAGTTTCCATATTTTGTATTACGTGACTCGGGAGTAAGAGTCATGTCTCCAGGAATCGACTCACAACATTTAGAGTCAAAGTCATGACTTCCAATCAGTGACTCTGACAGGGAGTCATGGAAAGCACTAATATTGAGTCATTTAAAACATACAAATCAATTTTTCCATCCACCCGATCCCTTCCTCATAATTTGCCCAACTATGATCAGTAGCCGAGGTGGATGCCCTCGAAACATGAGTTAAACCTGGAGTGGGTGGAGTTCAAAAAGTGAAAGAAATATTTGTTCCAAACGATAGAACAATACAATCACCTCTGCTAATCTTCATTTGTTAAGGAGATATTTATTTGAGATTGCCCAATGGGTAGCCGAGGAGAAATCTACGCGTCGAAGAAAACCAAATTCTGCTATTGTCTTCTCCAATAGCCAATCTTTCCTTTTAATCGATATAAACAATCCCATTCTCAATTTTCACTAAGGAACATGAGACTTTGAACTTTTCTGAGTTTAACACTGCCTCTTTGTAATGATTAAGCCCCGGATTTTTATATATTTACATATTTTTCTTGCTTGATCTGATTCATCTCAAAGTTTGGATCCTTCCGAGTTTGATATTTCTGAGTTGAAATCTAAAGTTTAATACTACATATTTTTAAATATTTTCAGCTTTTGGCACATATTAGCATATTTTTGATTTACTGCACATACTCCACATAAATATTCCTATCATACAAATAATTTTCATGCTTTTAACGATGCTAGGACATAATAAAAAATTTCGGCAAGGAACCAACATGACAACTATAAAAGCAACTCAGAAACTGGATGCGTCCTCCTGGATCGATCCTCCTTCAATGTGGATAGGTTAAAATTCTGAATACAATATTCATAATTTAATCCAAGTAGCCTGTGAAGTTTATTAAACAATTATTATTATTTTATATGACCAGTTAGACATTACTTTTGGCCTTTGGTCCTTACCAAGAAAAGTCCACATCTAATATTCTCCTACATTTATTTTTGTGAAGTAGTGTTTCTTTGAGAAAATTTTTTTTCAAAAGAAAGTTGAAAAGTAGACAAAAATTTAAAAACAATCTATTGGAAAGCGAATTATCGAATATAATAATTCTGAAACTGTGGAGACTCAGTGTATTGTAGGAAATATTATTGTAGTAAAGTAATTTCCGTACGTCTAATAATGTTTTGAACTGTATTTTTTACAAAAAGTGAAACAATTATGTTCTGTAGTAAATTCTGATAGTTTTGACAAAAAAATGATATTTTTGTGCCATAAATTCAAATTTTAAGTACATATTTTGGCGCATATATCAACAATTTGGGGACCTATTTATGTACATAAATCGGCATTTTTTAACGGCATAAAATCATAATGATCATAGTTGCAGTTTCGTTCTGTTATTTTTTTTTAAGCCCGGCACACTTTTTCTTTGACTCCAATTCCCCAGAATCGGAATCTACACGAATCTTATACTGGTTGGCCCGGATTGCTATTAATTTGTCTAAAAACTCATGAGTCAGGCACGGCTTTCCTGCGACATTTGAGTGTTTTTGGCTAAAAAGTTCATGGCTGTTGGGAAGGTTAGAAAACTCAAATAATTCTGCTATTGACATGAGATCTTGAATATATGTCTGATCAGGATCCCTAATCTTCGCGATAATACTGTCTGTGTTTACTAAAATGGGCAACATTCTGTTGCCAAAAACTGACTCCAGTTTATCGTAAAGGTTATACAGGTGAAGCTTCGATAGTTCGAGAATGACGGCTCCAACAATCCGTATATTTCTATCTTCACCTTTGCACTTTTTAGTCTAAATCAACTCAAGTTTTCACTCAAAATTCCTACATCAAAAAAATTGGATCTAGACAATAATGTTTTTGCTCTTGCGCTGGTCAAAACAAACTCATAATTAGCATACCTAAGCGGATCAACTAAACATTTTCTACTTAACACATTCACTGACAGCTTAGCTGCACTCTTCTTTATTTTTGATTTTGAATTTGCCTTGCGATCCAAATTTTTTGCGACATAATCTATGAGGCAAGGTTCTAGACAAAATTTGAATCCACTTTTTACTTCCACTGGTTGATATCCGCGACGAAGTAGATAAGAGATTGTTTTGTAATAGAAGACTTCATTCACTTTGTCGAATAATGATAGCACCTGCTTGTGATGTAGAAATTTTTCACCTGTTTGTCCTGTTGTCACCACAATGGTTTTTTTTTGTGTGGCCAAATGGGAAATTTTGACACCCGATCATACCACTCTTTTTCTATGTTCAATGTACACTCAAATACATAAACAATCTTTCCTCCATCGTCTGGTGGGTCAAAAAAAAATCAAAAATTTTAATTTCGTCCTGCCATCCAGGCAAAATCCCGTAAAGGCAATTTCTTGGTCATAATATAGCCGTAGCATCTATATACATTGCTACTTAGGAGTTCCATTGGTTCCTTATCTAATAAAAGATTCGGGAGCCTAAGGGAATTGGTTTTTTCAATTTTGCTTGTCGGAAGCGAGATTCCTCCGCGAATCATTCTGTCAGTCATATCTATCATTTTCATTTTCTTTTATATACTCAATTTTGTATTGTCTACTTCTATAAAGTGCACAGTCAAATGAGTATCCTTCCGCAGTCCAGCTATATGATAAATTTAACTTGTGATTAGTAAAGCAGGATTTTTGATAATTTTTGAAACTATCTGCCAAACAAACGGTCTTAAATTTTATCAACTTCCTGAGAAATTTTGACGGTGATTCACAGTTAAATATTTCAGAAAAATCTCTATACGCATTTAGACTATCTATGTGATACTCATTTTTTTCTTTCAACACGCAATTTTTGAATGCCTCTACTACGAGGGGACCTTTGAAACCACATAATTTGTCCAGTTCAGAAAGTTAAAAAGATGGGGGAAAGTTCAATTTAAGCTGACTTACGCCCGTTTTACGCATCCGCTTTATCTCATCCTCATCTTCATGACGACGTCGTCCAGACGTCATTTTTGATGTTGACATGTTTATGCTTTCGCGAAGTGTTAATTCGATGAAAAATAATACAACAACGTTCATTTACAATTTTTTCATTTATTTTGAAATTTTGCTAAAGGAAGTATATATTGAAAAAATGGAGCGAAAACAGAAACTGGCTGTAATTTTGAAGTTAGTTCTACTTAACCTTTTAACGACCGTTTCATGTTTTCTCCAAAACCAGTTTTTTCAGGAAAATTTTCCTAAAAAAGTTTGGAAAATCAATCCATACTTTTTCATTTCGTTGTCATTGCATTTTTCACCCATTGTTCGGAAAAAGTTTTTTTTCTAAAAAAATAATATATAATTTTAGTTAGTAGTTAGGAGAAGAGGACGCGTTAGTATTTACGCGGCAAGCTTACTGTCTAAATATCTAATCGTAATAATCTATTCCTAGTCCATAAGAATCTATACACTTCAACGAAGTTTTATCGTTTTCCCTAAATAGATCAACCAAATGTGCGCAAGGGGTAGAAGATCTCCATGTATTTACAACTAAACAGAGTGGATAATAATTTTCAGACGACTTAAATAGTAACAAGAGTGAACATCAAATGTCGCTGATGACCAACCAAGAAAGGAGTTCAGGATATTAAAAACTTGATGTGTATTCATATTTTCATACTGGTTTGCTTTAAGGATTATAGTAATATTATAATCCTTCAAGGAAACGTTTTTATTTCTATAAATGTAGAGGACAGATTTGTATCGGCATATAAAAAAAAAGTAGGGGTCTACCTTTTTAGTTTCACACTTTCACAGATGACTTTATTGCACACTTTTATGTTGAAGCGCGCATGAGTGTGAAGCTACAGCGGGTGAGACCTTATACCCTTCACACTTGAAAATATTTCAACTCTTTCTGTACTAAGTGTGCAAAAGTGTGAAGAGGAATCGGGTGAGCCCTAGGTTTGAAGTAGTAATTAAATAATCCAAATGGGAAAACAATCAAATACGGCTAAATTTTCAAAATGGTTATTTAATTGAGTGCAGGCAATACATAAACGCTATCAATGCGTTATTAATGTCATAAATAAACGCTAATAAATAATAAATGCCATCAAACATTATCAATGTCGTTGATCAAAATCTTGAAAACAATTTAAAAAACGAAAATCTGAAGTTTTTAAATGACGGAGAAATAGAAGTTGTAAGCAAGTGTGAAAAAAATTATCTGATCACTTTCACACTTTCACACTTTGTCCTTCTGTGAAGTCTCATTGGCAAATTTTGAATTTCGGGGCTCAAGTATGAAATTTTTTCGGGTGAGACCTGTTTTTCTGCGTTTCTGTAATTGGTTCTTTACACTTTCTGGGGAGGAGTTTCGCACTTCTCCTTCACACTTCTGTGAAAGTGTGAAAGTGTGCAATATGAAAAGGTAGACCCCTAGTTATGGCGTTTGGAAGGCCAAATTTAAACTTTATTTCATTCTTTATGTTTGCATGTTTAGTGTTAGAGAATCTTTCCCGAATATGACGGAAGTTGTAGACTATGAGTGGCTGGTTCTAGAATTGTAAACGGATTTGTTTTAAGAGTTCCGATAAAATTTGCAGATGGGACGAGACCAATCATAATAAGGTCAGGTAGGAGTCCCAAGAGTAAATTCTCGTTGCCATTTGATGATGGTGTTGGAGGCACCCAAGATTCACGTAATCTTAATTTGCCCCCATAAATATGTTTTATGTTGTTCATGATGCAATTTTACAAATACAGCTCTGATGTATTTGTTACAAGTGCAGTACTTCTGCACTTTTACAAGTACAGCTATGATGCATTGAGCTCTAATGTGGTGAACTAATTAAACAAATGAATGACAACAACATTTATTTATTTTACTAGTCTTTACTTTTTGTGGAAAAGTTGACATGAAGAGTGAAGGAGTACAATTGTATTCACATTGAAGGGTGAAGGAGTACAATTGTATTCACATTGAATATATGATAACTTGCATATCTCACCCATCCTCAAAGTGCTAATGGTTTCAAATTTGTACCATTTTCAAAGTTTAATTACTCATCCGGGTCTGTTTATTCATACTTTGAGTTAATACTTATTGTATTTTGAGTAGACTTTACTTTTTTTGTGTGTGATAGTTGACACTAAAAGTGAAAAGTTTTACTTGTATTGACATTGAATATATAATATTATGTCTCATTCATCCTCAAACTGTGGATGATTTTGAACAATTTTCAAATTTTAATTCCTCATCTGTTTATTAACATTTTTCATCAGAAAAAAATAATAAAAATAAATAAAATAAAACAAATAACTAAAATAAAATAAAACAAGCATACATATTGTATAAAGAGACCGGACAAACAAACATTGCAGAGGTAAACTTTTATGTTTATGATATATTGTCATGTTACCTAACCTTTGCCGCATTTTTACATGGCTATATTTTTACATGATTTACCTGAGTGTTTTGGTGTACAGTGAACACCGGACATAATGAGTGAGATTATGACTGTGATTAAAGCTGAAATTTTTTGCTTTTTTAGTATTTTTTTATTCCAGCAACAACAGATGTTGAACAATAAATATTAAATATTTTGTTGTTATCAAAGAAAACATGTGATGCGGCAACATAGTCATCATATGCTTTGTCAATGGCAGGTTTTAGGCTTGGTAGATGATCAATCGGAAGATTGATACCGCGTGTCCTATTAGCTTTTCCATTACTCATGCCGAAATGTCTAATTGTTAAGAAGTTAGTAGGGGTCTACCTTTTCATATTGCACACTTTCACACTTTCACAGAAGTGTGAAGGAGAAGTGCGAAACTCCTCCTCAGAAAGTGTAAAGAACCAATTACAGAAGTGCAGAAAAACAGGTCTCACCCGAAAAAAATTCATACTTGAGCACTTTCACACTTTCACAGAAGTCTTTACAAAAGTGTGAAAACACGCCCCAAAATTCAAAACTTGCCAATGAGACTTCATAGCGGGACAGTGTGAAAGTGTGAAAGTGATCAAATAATTTTTTTCACACTTGTTTACACTTCTAATTCTCCGTCAATTTAAAACGTGATTCAAAACTTCAGATTTTTGTTTCAATTGTTTTCAAGATTTTGATTAATGACAAAAATCATTTGAAACAAAATTACCTGCTCAACCTCAATTAAATTCAGGTAAATTTCATCTTCCTTTGACTCATTAGCAGAACCAAGATCCTCCAAANCTTCCAAATCGTGCAAAGTATCCTCAAATTATATTGCAAATAATATTTTACTAAATAATAGTAAATAACTAAATAACTTTACTAAATAATTTAATTACTAAAACTCAAGTAGAAGTTACTTCAAAACTAGGGCTCACCCGATTCCTCTTCACACTTTTGCACACTAGTACAGAAAGAGTTGAAATATTTTCAAGTGTGAAGGGTATAAGGTCTCACCCGTTGTAGCTTCACACTCATGCGCGCTTCAACATAAAAGTGTGCAATAAAGTCATCTGTGAAAGTGTGAAACTAAAAAGGTAGACCCCTAGTGTGTCCACATGGATAAGCTTTTACAAAAACGATTTTCCCGATGTGACATGAAATTTCTTTAATCTTTCTGTAGAATTTTGACTCCTCAGGAGCCAAATCTTCAAAACTTCCCTCGACCCTGCAGTAAATTATGAAATTATGACATTAGTCCCAACACATTAGTGATTATACCACACTTGCTTACCATTTTAGGGGGTTGTGGTTGAGAGAATGAGACTCGCTTTTTTTGAAGTCCGATCGAATCACCATCTGAATCTGCAATGATATGCTGAGCAACGGCATGTCGTTTAATTCTTTTAGATTTTTCAACTCCGTAAGTAACCTATAACAATAATTTTTAAGAATTTGCAATGTGGTCAATGAGATATTTTCATTTATTTTATTAGTGGATTTTGCGGATGTTGAAGGCCTTCCAGCTGAAACTGAAGAAGGAGCTCTTTTAGCCGTACTTGACAGAACATCTGATTTAACAACGGTGTTCTTCCTAACGATTTGGTTCTTTTTCTTAGTAGGGTTTGGTTTCTTCCCACCAACCACACCAGAAGATGGCTTCCTCGTAATAGCCGGAGTGCATCGAGTTGGTTTGCTCAGCGGTGTCTAATGAATAGAAAATATATAAATAAATGAAACAAATCTTTCACTCTTACCTTTTCAGAGCTACATGTAGCCGCAATGTCGAATTTTTCTCTCCTTCCTCACGATAATGGCTTCTGGTGAACTTACTGCTTCAGAAGTGCTATGGTCTTCAATACCTTCAGTGTTTAACTCCTCACTGTCCTCAGATGTTTCCTCTTCCACTTCCTTTTCATCCTCAAATACATCTTCTTCCTGTTGATCTGGATCATATTCCGGGTCGATATCCTGCTAAAATGAAAATAATTGTGTAAATATTGTTCCACACACAAGATCAGAAAAAAATGTTACTGTGTTTTGCTGAGCTGATTTCATTTGCTTCTTTACTTTCTCCGTATATTGCTAGCTCCGGGTGATTTTGAGCTAAACGCAGTCGCATTGGCCACTTCAAGTTGATTTAACTCAACCTCCTCAATGCTACAGTCATCCTCTTTACTTGCTACATCATAAAAAAAATATGAAGCGATTTAAAAAATTATTGTTAGATACTGAAATAATTTATGTTATTGTTACCTAGCTTAGAATCTAGGTTTTTACGCTGAACTGGTTGCTTTGTTGAATATTCCATCTTTCCATCTGGTCGTGGAGCTAACTTCCGTTGATGTGCGTCCTCAACATCCAGCTTCTCCGTACTTCCAGATTTTAGAAATTACAAATGGACTCATTACAAAAACTTAATTGAAAAATGAGTCCTTGAAAAAACAAAATATAACCCTAAATTAAAAAATTAAAATATACTCATAATTGGAAATGAAAATTATTGATTAAAAAAAATGCATTTTTACCTCTAGTTGCTTTGTTTAAATTTATGACAAAAATTCTTTTGACAAGATTATAAGAAAAACAGTTGTTTGATAAAGTGTGGTCAAAATGTGACTGAAGATTTGTAAAAATAAGCAATTAGATTTCTAACGAATTTTATTCTAGTAAGCAACTAATCCATCCAAAGACAAAATGTCATAATCATGATCATTGGACCAACTATGTTGATTTAGCAAAATCCGAAAATAGATTCGATGTGAATTATTTTTGTGAAGAAGAGAAGCGAATCATTTTAAAATTTTAATTAATTGACGAATAAATCGACAAACCAACAACTAAATATTCACAAAACTCATCCTTGGACCATGTCACATGACAACATGGAGTAACTAAACACAGAGGACGCATTACCAGGACGGTAGTGAGGATACATCAGAAGCTGGAAACAGCTGATTTCAACATTTGAAATTTATACAAGCTAAGCCCCTATAATTTAGTATATGAATAGACCAGGGTTACTACCTAACCTATCATTTACATAAATAAGCCGAAGATACTAGCACCTTGTGATATTTATCTAGACTGGGACGTCCTACTATCAAAATCATCAAAATCACCAAATCAGGGACAAATGTGAAAACGACACGAATCAAAACATCCTAAACTGAGGCAAAGTAACAACGGTTAAAAACTCCACCATACGGACCACCGCCACTGAAGCCCAGGGAATTACCTCATCTGCAGCAACGATACTCCGTGGATGAATAAAAGTCAGAAAAAGGTGCAAATTGCTGATCAACAAGCTAAGTCACTTTTATTTAGTATATGAATAGACCCAGGTCTACCTTGCCGTATATAACTTATTGTAACCAAAGATACTAGCACAATTGTGATTTTATCTAGACATGTTAAGATCTCCAACGAGAACGTACAACCCTATGTCGCAGACGAAAATGGATGACTTCCTTACCCCCACTAGCAAGAAAAGAAAACAGGAAGAATGCTCAATGTCAGATGAAAATGTTTCAAGCGATACCCAGGAAGAACGTAAAAAACCAACAATGAGAGACCTCCTAAATCAACTGCTACAGAAACAGGACGATACAAACAAAGAAATAACTCAAATCAGAAAAGATGGGACGTCCCAAAAGGAAATGACACAAATAATATTATCCCGACTAGACGAACTCAAAATTGAAGTAGAAAACCTAAAAGCTACCGTCATAAAGCCAGACAACTCTATCCAAACTTTGCAAAGAAAGACAGCCGCTGACAAAATCGAAATTACAAACATAAAAGGTGATCAACAAAACATCCATGAAGAACTTAAAGAAATCAAGAGAAACCTCAGAGAACCTCCAGAATACCTGCCTCAACCCAGCAATTTACATAACGACCGATTAATTGCTTTTGCTAACCAAGGGAACATCATCATACATGGCCTCGGAGATACATCTGACGACCCAACCATGCTAAACAAATCAGTTGAACATCTATTCAGAAATACGATGAAATTGGACGTCCAACACGATATTCCAATCAAACTGGGGAAACATGGAAATAAATCAAGACCACTAAAAGTATACATCCCATTTCCATCGGATAGAATGAAAATTTTTCAAACAGCCAAAGCATTAAAAGGATTAAATATCTTCAGACAAAAAGACCTTCCATTGTCTATTAGAATTGAAGAAAGAGAAAGATGGCAACAAAGAAGACTCAGAAATGGACATCAGGACACACAACGGAACAAAACTAATGAATCAATGAATCTTGTTTCAAAAAGCATTTCTCAATCCTGAGGAATAGGCAACCCAATCAATAAGAAAGAAAACAAAAAAGAAAACACGAATATAAGAACAATTCCCAACCCTCTTAACTCAATATCAATATTTTACTACAACATAACAGGTATTAAGAATAAAAACCAACTCTTTTACAAGGAACTGGCCAAAGCGAACCCGTCTATTTTTTGTCTCACCGAAACAATGAGTAAAGCGACGGAATTCAACCACCAACTCCTGAGTGAATACAAAAAAATAGTAATTCCAGCAAAGCAAAATCCCAGAGGACGACCATACTGAGGAATTATAATAGGATGGAAAAATAACCTTAATCAAAACTTCGAGATCATACAGATAACGTCATCCACAGTCTTCGCGAAATTCAATCCGCCACAATATTGGGACGTCCCTCCGTTTATAATTGTACTAACGTACATCCCTCCGAACAAAGCATACAACATCGAAATACATGACATATTCCGCACAATCAGTGAACTCTCATTGAATAGCAACAAAATTTTGGTCATAGGAGATATGAATGGCAGAATAGAAGCACACAACTTAATAATGGGAGGGAAAATAATTTCCGAAGAAAGCAATACGAACACAAGAGGTCAACCTGTCCTCGACCTATGCAACGAGACAGGTCTAAACATTGGCAACGGTTACTTTGAAGGATTACATTTATTAGCGATGCCAATGGAGGAAGAAGCACGATTGACCTCATTCTTTACACAACCCAAATGGAGGAATATATTTCCGAATTCACAGTTGTAGAAATGTCACAATCAACCCATTTCCCAATATATGTAAACTTATTCTAAAAGCCGACCATAACTAAAAGCAGGAAGAAGCAAGAATATACACAACTCAAAGTTCCAACTATAGCAGAAAAAATACAAATACTCAAAAAAAAGTTAAATACCAAATTAGAGCTCCTGGATCCAAAGTGTGACGTCACAGAATACTTTAAGCAACTCATGACGACAATTAAAGAAATTACTGTCACAGCACAAATAAAGGATAAACCACCGGACGCAAAATTAATAGCAAAACCGAAATGGTACGACAAAGAATGCTGTTCAGCTCGCTACCTCATGAACAATTCACTTAGAAAGTTTAGAAGGAACACTAACTCAACGGAGATCCAACAGAAAACCGCTAATTACATAAGCAAAAAAAAAGAATACAATGAAATATGCAAGACCAAATCAAAAGAGCACCAAGAAACAATCGAACAAAAATTTCTTAGCCTCAAAAATCCGTCGGAATTCTGGAACTCAATAAAACTGTTAAAACCCAAAAACCTTCATCAAAATACAATTAACCAAGAAGAATGGTTCAAACATTTTAGCCATACCTTCCAAGAAAATCAACCACAATTGAGTGCGATGTCGCAAAAGGAGATGACAAATCAGACAGACATACATCTCGGCAGCGAAATCAGCATCTTTGAAGTCAGGATTGCAATAAAAAAATTAAAAAGTAAAACAGCCCCGGGACCAGACAGTATCCCAAATGAAATTTGGAAACTTTTTTCTACAAAGGCTGTCGAAAGACTCACCCAAGAATTCAATATAGTCTACTCTAATGGAATAACACCAAAAGACTGGAGCGAAGCCATAATCCTACCTATCTATAAAGGTAGAGACAAAAATGAACCAATTAATTATTGACCAATCTCGCTCCTCAATACCATACTAAAACTCTTCACCACGATACTAAATGAAAGACTCCTACGATGGATGAAAAGAAACAACAAAATTTCGGAATACCAAGCTGGATTCCAAAAAGGTAGAAGCACACTGGATCACATCTTTGTACTAACGGCCATGATCCAAGTCCAACTTCTCAAATCACAAAAACTATATGCATGTTTCGTAGACTTAGCCAAAGCATTTGACACCAAACCATGCACTCCTCTGGTCAACCCTCTACGAGGCCGGCGTCTCAACTAAATTCATAAACATCTTCAAAACTATCTACTCGCAAGCTACGGCGAGTGTAAAAGGTGGAGTGGGACGTCCCAAAAATTTTAGAATAGAAAGAGGTGTATTACAAGGTGAAGTTGTCAGTCCATCTCTGTTCAACCTCTTCATTGAAGAGCTAAACACTAAATATAGCACGAGTCTTTTAGAAGGGATCCGTATAAATGGACGTAAAGTACACGGCCTTTTATATGCAGACGCTTTAGTAATTGTGGCATCATCGCAAGACTGTTTCAGGTAAATACAGAGGAGCGAGTCATCAGAGCTGTAATATGAATTATACACAAAAAGAAATTTTATCCGTATTTGTAAGTGAAACTATTTCTAATAATGCAAATGAGATCTACATGAGATATTATGTTGATTGGATGCACAACTTTCGTTAGTATGACCATTATTTGGTGGTAAAAGGCTGATTGGAAAGAGAATTAGTGTATTGTAATTAGTAGAGTACTCTAATTCCAAGCCCGAAAACCGGGTAAGGAACTACAGTTGTCAAGTATTCCCTCATCAATCCTCCAAAAAATAATAATACACAATCAGAATCACACTACGGTTGACCTTTTTACTGTCAAGAAATCTTTTGTAATTTCAGAAGTCCTTATACAGTAACTAGAATACTCCCTGTTCCATACCTCAATGAGTGTATCAGACTGGCTCACAAAATCACCATCCCTTCGCCCATTTAGGAAGTCGACTATTATCTCTAGATCTCCTACCGCAGAAAGTACTTCTCCGACATATCTTCCGGGCACAAAGAGACCGGCATCTGTAAGCATGGATAACTTTATACACAGACCGTCAACATTTTTGAACATGGGTAGTGATGCTCCGGAATGGCTAGACAGCTACAAGAAACTATCATTGAACGACTGGACAAGACAGAATCTACGGTCTTAAAAGAACTACATTCTATTAAATTGAAGGTCTCCAACCTTGAATGCAGAATAGAAGACTTAGAGAACAGCCCCAAACTCACTGACCATATGACTTCAATAAAATCCACTTTGACTCAAATTGAGAAAGATAATGCGAAAACAACTGATGAAGCTAGAATGTTGAACCTGCTAATTATGGGATTTAAAAAAATAGAAACCAACCAGACAAATCTACGGAAACTGATGACAAATTTTATCGAAGAAAATACTGGAAAATGCATCACCATTGATGAAATCTACCGGATTGGCCATCCGCATCAAAATAAAATACGACCGGTTAAAATATGACTCCGCACAATGACTGATAAATCAACGGTAAAAAATATCAATAAGCATTTAGCTCAACGTCAATCTGGAATCAACATCAAGGATGATCTATGTCAAATAACACGTGACCAGCTAAGAGCCAAATGGACTGCAAGGACTAAACTACCACTGGTTGCTAGAAAGCCTTGTAGCCCAACCAACATATGAAGATTACAGAATCACACATCCATTGTAAATACAGCACGTAAGCCTAGATACATACCGATCAAATCAAGTAAGCTAAACCAACCACATACTTATAAAACCAATAATTTTAACTTTCCTATTAGCCTTCTCTATCATAACGTAACAGGATTAATTGGGAAAAACTATTCTTTCTGGAATGATTTTTATGAAACTAATCCTACTGTATTTTGCTTTTCCGAGACAATGATGACACGAGATACTGGTTGGCACCGAATGAACCAACATTATTATGTTAACCATTGTTGAGCGGAAAGTGCCGCTGAATGAAACAATATAAAAAATGTACCTGAGGATACGATGTTGTTGATGATGATGATGATGATGGAAGGGCTGCTCCTTTAGCCCGGTGGGGCAAAACACTAAACAATTTATCCCTTAAAGGGATAAACACAAGAAATCCAAAAAATAAAGAAGTCCCACCTGGGACAAACAACACAAACAGTCCTCCAATATAGAATTTTACTTAGTGATTGGTTTGTAACCAATCACCTCACACAACCAACAAAAGAAAAGAAAAAAACAAAATAACTTTTTCAAAATATAAATATTTTTGTAGAGTGAGGAGCTCCGACCAGATCCAGATCCAAAAAGTGTCTGGCGTCAAAAACGCCCTCAGCCACATGGCTCACTCCGTCTCCTGCCCATCAGGCATGGGCACTTTCTTTCCCACAAATCCCTCCCTCCTGGGAATTTCGTGACCTCACGAATGAAAAATTTAGTGGATATAATATAAAGAATTTGGGGAAATAGATAGAGAAAAAAAAATGAAAAGAAGAAAATTTTACAAATTGGATCGAATTTTAATTTTTAATTTTAATCTTAACGGGGACTTCTAATTTTTACCACGACGATCTTTGTTACCAGGATGATGATCTGGATGAAAGTTCTTATGGCCGTGCATATGCCCCACTTGCTGACAGCGAAAACAAACGGGCTGTCCCTCGAACGAGTAAAGTTGGGATTTCGGGATCCACCCGGGTCCCCTTCGGCCGGATCCACTTGCCGGATCTCTTGACGGCCCAGCCGTCTCAACCCGTGGCACTGGTGGTGGAGTGGAGCGACGTTGCCGCTCCCGAGCCCGT